>JAWNNP010000446.1:1800000-2017500 GCA_035044805.1 Leucophenga maculata
CGAAAATTTTAGATAAGATAAACGCAAGGTGTATTCGATTGCATTATAATGCCATTAGAATATGGAGCATTTATTTATATTTCACACACACTATTGAAACTCAGATATAATTAAATTTTCACGAAACTTTGTAATAATCGAGTCTGAATGATAAAATTTAAGCATTTATTTAAGTTATATTTAATAATATATTGTATATATATAAATATATTTCATATATAGATTCTCATTTTCAATTTGGTATCTGCGACTTGAAAGTATCTCGTTGAATAAAGAAACATGAATGACTGTAGCGTAGCTAATTCTGATCGGTGTTATCGGTGTTCACTGTTGAGATATAAATGCCTCAGGCCGCAACACCGCTCACCGCTTTGGAAGATCACCTGTCTTTGGATGATTTCCCATACGGCTTATGATGTTATCTGTCAGCAAACAGAGATTGACAACGTTCGTAGAAAGAGTTTAAAATTATGCCTAAAAAAATCAGAGATAACAAACTAATGAAGATATTTTATTTATTAATTCGTCGATGTACTGAAATAATCTTACAGACACTTAACCTAAACAGACTTATCGAACATGTATTAACATTTTTTTGATATATTTGCTGCTATGAAACAATGTGGTATAGTCGAGCAAATCGAATGGTTCGGTTAGACTCTCAGCCATTGCTGATAAAGTAGTTTTGGCGGCTGACAATAATCTTTGGATGCGTAGTAGTAATTTTGATTTATTTTTTCATGAGCTTGGCGTAAGTTTGGTTCTGGGACACTGATCGTGCTTCACTCAGACGTTTTCCTCTTGCCGATTAAGTTTCGTGTTCCAATGTTCAGTTTATTGCTTATTAGTTATAAATTATTAAACAAAACTCAGACAAAATACTTATCAATTCTTACCGTCCGATTGTATAAATTGTACATGAACATCGCTATAAAGAATTAAAGTCTAGATAGCTGAACTGTCTGGCGTACTTGATCAGGGCAAGTGCAAATGTAGGCTCTTGTAGGCTCTCTTGTTTGAAATGTTTTTTTTTATTAAATTTAAAGTTTATTTTCTATAATTTAAAAAGTTATAAAGAAGTTAGACTGCAAAATAAAAAATGTTGTATCTAGATATTGTTTGTATGTAAAATAAATCTCTTTTATATAAGTTTATATTCAAATAAGTATATATATATAAAAACATATACATAAAAAATGTAGAAGCATATTCACCGACAACCGACGTGGACCAAGGATGTTGGTCTCTTTTAATTCTTTTGTTACCTTTCCGCATATGCAGAATGCATGAACAAATTCATGCAGAGACACATTTTAAAACATGTACTTCCATGTGCAAAATTGTGTGTGAAGACTTTCTTTCGCATGCTGCGAATGTATGTACATATTTCATCCTTTGTCCTGTCGTTCATTTTCCCAACAACGTTCTCGTTTCATAAATGTAGCACATTTTGATTTACAAATTGCAAGTAGTTCCCAAGTAACACAAAACTCTTAAAGTGTTTATCTTAAATAAAAAAACTGAAAACATGTTTGAGTATATTTCTTGAACTTTTATTTACTTTTTAATTTCCTTTAACCGATGAATACATTTTAATACAGTTTCAGTTTGGATGCTATTTTGAAGTTTTTATCTAATAAGATATTGGCACAATTCTAATACTACATATGTATAATATATTTTCCTCTAATAACACGATCTTCATAAAAGCTAAAGAAAATATTCTGAGTATTGGAGTGAAATCATTTTTATTGATGACTAATTTATGAAGATCATTGAATCTCGGCTTTGCCGAATTACACTTAAAACTATTAATTTGCTAAATTCAAATGCATATACGTATTCAAGAAAATACTGAAATATTACGAGTATAATTTTTTTTTTGTTCGAATTACTTCAAATGAGCCTAGTTTCTCATTTGTTATAAACAGTTCTTCTTTAAATTTAAGAAAATTTTAAATGGTTTAATTTTTCACGACTACTTTATCTACTGCTTAAAGAGATTACAGACAGATTGAACTGCACATTAAGCCAATCTAATAATCGAAAGCATAAACTGAAGCGCTTAAAATCAATTTCATTTTACATCCTTTAGCCTTTAGATCCTTTTTGAATTTACAAAACTACATGCAACAGTTTATGCATAATTGAAACTAATTATTGGATGAATAGTTTTATATTTGCATAATTACTTTGTAAATGTATTATATTTTGTTTTTATGTATTTTGTATTATTATTCAATCAGATTGCAACGCATGAAAAAAAAAACGCGCAATACACACGAGGGTAGTTTGATGGGTCAGTAACTTTTTGAATATGCAGCGCCGTAACTTTAAACCTCAACTGTCTACTATGAATAGACTTGGAAAATTTTGAGCAAGCTCCGCCATTTAGTTGGTGTTTGACAGCAACGGGGAATGATATTGGACGTTTGCAGAATGAAAGTGTGTGAGGTGTCTGTAGTTGTAGGCATCACATTTTACACAAATGTCCACCGCGCGAGGAGTACCATAAGTGCAATCATTTGACCACATTAGTCGGTCGCAATTCAAACGAATTTTTGAGCCATTTTGTTAGTGTATCTGAAACATGGATCAATCACATCACATCATACCATATACCAAGGCACAATCAAGGCAGTGGGTTGCTTTGGTTGAACATGCACCAAAGAAAGCCTAGATTTGTCTATCGACCTACCCGGTTTTTGGAATGTAATTCAGATGGGTAAAACGTTCTTTGGCGTATAATTCTCAAAACTTTCGGGCATATTCGATATTGATTTGAAAATGCAGTTGCATCAAGAAATACCATGGCAAATATTCATAATTGAGCTATGACTTTCTACTTCATCCAGCATATTCTGCAGATTATTTACTGTGATTATCTACTGTTCCAAACCTGACAAATCGTATTCTTTGGTAGGAATAAAAATTTGGAACAATGCTGAATAAAATGTGTTGAGCTAAAAGGAGACTACGTTGAGAAATAAAATGCTAATTTGCCGAGAAAGATTTTTTTAAAAAACCACCCACGTATATTGCTCTTCAGCTCGACAAGTCTGTGCGACTGTCAATATGTATTTAAGCTATTGGCTTGCAAGTTTTTGGAGAGTTTTTATATCATTTTAAAACGGCTTTACTCATGGTTTAATAATTATACGGTGATGAATTTAGTTCTCCCGTAGATATCATTTTCCTTTGTTTAATTTTGCTGCTTCAAAATGCTGTTTATTTTTTCCTTACAATAGCCTAAAGTAATTCTACGCAGTACTATTAAATTTCCGGAAAGTTCATCGTTCTTTGATGCTACACATCCGCACCTACTGCTACGCAGTATATGTTCGTACGTTTTATTTGCTGTGCGTGCCAACATATAATTGAAATTTCAATTCTGAAACTAAAAGTGAATGGAACAATGAAATGAGTATTTGCGCATGCATTTCGAATTGGCTCAATTAAAGGTGTGTCAAATCCAATTATCGACCGCGCGGCCATTGCAATTGATGTTCTGAGGCTCTTTCAATTGGCTTCATATTAATACATATTTAGTTATTATGCTTATCTGCTTTGCAATATTGAATTATTATTTTTAATGAGTTATAAAGTGAAACGAATGTACGAGTGAAATTATTACATAATCGAAATGTATATCATATATTTTTTTTGTATTTCGAGTTTCCATCTGCAAATAAATTAAAAAAAATTAAAATTTTATATTACATTTTTTAATTAGTTCATGTGTTTGCGAATATGTATTTCAAATTAATATTTATGATTTAGTAAATATTTAAATTGAAAATTATTTATGGTCAGTTATTAATGGTACAATGTATAGACATTAGGACTCTGTAGAACACATATACGCCGCTATTCGCTTATCAGGATACTATAAAGAAATAAATGTGTAATCGTAATTTACACATAACCCCTATTTTAGATTATTTATTTGAGAAACACCATTAATTTTGTAGGTAAACTACCAAATTTCGTTTCATTGGATCTTATAATTATCTATCTATCTATCTATCCATCTACCTATATATCTATCTATCTATCTATCTATCTATCTATCTATCTATCTATCTATCCATCTACCTATATATCTATCCATCTATCTATCCATCTACCTATATATCTATCCATCTATCTATCTATCTATCTATCTATCTATCTATACATCTATCTATCTATCTATCTATCTATCTATCTATCTATCCATCTACCTATATATCTATCCATCTATCTATCCATCTACCTATATATCTATCCATCTATCTATCTATCTATCTATCTAAGCCAGATTTAACCACATATAGCTTCCATGAACTTTGATATTTGGAAGCTATTCTTATTTCACTTATTGTTTACTTTCTTTGAGGCTGTCAAGAACTTTAAAGTACTGGTCCTAGCTTTTAGCCGTTCCCACTAATTTCAAAAACAAGTTTATTTAACACAAATACGGCGAATGTGCTTTTATTCATTAGTTCTATTTAATTTTCTGTAAGTAGTAAACATGTTTACTTAGCAAACTAAACTTTAACTTGTAACCCAAACTAGCTCGTAGTACAAACGCCCACGAAACTAACTTCACATACGTTTAAAAATAAGTTTATATAAATAACTAAGGTTGAATTGTCTAACCAATAAAAACGATGTCACATCAAATATTTGTGCGAATGTATAACCAAAGATAAACAGGCGCACTACGTCAACTAAGAACTTTGTGAAGTAAGAAATTGTAGCTAAACATGACAAATCAATTTGCATAAGGCAAACTCAGACCATGTCAAAAAAATTTTACGTTCAGAAGTAGAATATAGATGTTGAGTTTGTAGTTCTATTTTAAATAGTTCTGTGTGTTGGTGGCAAGACAGAGAAGACGAGAACACGAGAACACACAACTCAGACAATATGTGTATTAAATTTGAATTTCAAATATACGAAAATACATGAAGAAGGACATCTACGAGAATTATACACTGTTTGAATTAAGTAGAGCGATAGAATGCTACTCTGTTTGATGAAAATGTGCTTTCAGCTGATTTCTGACAATTAAATAAGACAAGTTTACATGAAAACACACTCCGGCCTAATGCGAGAATATTTATTTGCGTAAAGTATTGAAGAACAAAAAAAAAATGTTTTTTTGTTTAGCTGCTGTGGATTGGTTTTTACGCTTTACACGGTGTTGGGCACTTATTATGTTTGCTTGCGGCCTTATTTGAAGTTATTCAGCTGGAATAAAGTTGTTAGCACAGTTAACACGTCACAAAGGATAGATCGGTCGGGCAGTACATATAGATGTATATGGAATGAGTGCAGTCGGAAGTTTTATTATCAAAGCATGCTAGGCTTGCCACTTGCTTATCTTTGATGAAGAAAAACACAAAAGTTTTGAATAATTTTGTTATTATTTTGTTTTATGAATTTCGTATGAAATTAGAAATATTTAAATTTGTTTTTCTGTTCATGAAAGATTTCTTGTTTCATTTTATTGTAGATGCTTGCTCTCCCGCTTTCTGTTTAATTTCGATTCATGAGTTTACTTTTCGACATTAAGTCAAAATTTTGGTAATTAGCAGCAGCTGAATAAATTTGTGCTTTCATGGCACATATTTTATTTTATTTTCATTTGAAATTATGCTTGTGCTGTTCTTTGGCTTTCGTTTTATGAATTATAAATTTTAATTACGTGTTTTAAGAATGCCTTGCTTCATGTTTTTAGCTACAAATTTCACATAAAAATCATGACTTAATTGAACATGGTTGCCGCAAAGAAAATTTTAAGCTAAACAAAAATAAGTAGCAGCAACAACTTTTACGAGCTATAAATGAGCTGAGCTTTGTAAGAGTCACTTTGGAGTGCCTGCAGCGTACATTTATTTCCAAATGAGAAAAAACAAAAGAGGCTTTACTAAGCGGGTCACCGAAATGTAAACAATAAAGTTTAATGAATAACAATTTCAGCGCAACATGAAAGAAACGGATTAAATGGCGTCGAGTCGGTGCAAATCCTTTGGCAAAATTGTATAAAAGAAGGAGCGCATAAAGTGAAAATCCGTAACGGAAATGAAATAAATGTCAACGGAAATAAGCATTGACTTTGCTTGCTGTGCACTGGCTAGCGATTTCCGCTGCTTGCAAATGGATATCTTTTTGCTGCTATTTACACTGCTTGCCAAAAGGCTTAAAGTAGCTCAATGGCAGCCTTTTAACAATAACAGCAACAATAAAAATAATATAAGTAAGTAAACATAAAAATATTGCAAACAATTTGTAATTTTCCGCTTTCATTTGAAATACAATGCCAGCATAAATAAATATTTATTTTTGCTCGAAACGAAAATGTGTCTAAAACAAAAACAATATGCTGCGGCAATGGCAAATGGCCGCGGCATGAAATTACATTGAGAGCGTTGAAAAAAGGGGAAAGGAGCTGCAGTAGTGGCGGCAAAACACACATAGTAGTCGAAATAAATTATCATCAATCGCAATCTGGCGGCGTGCTCCTGCTGCTGCTGCTGTAAACGTTTACATTTTCAAACAACCGCATTCCCAAGTGGTGGCAGCTTCATTTGCTGCTGCAGTGCAGCAGAGCGCAGCAATGGCGGCCATGGATAAATCCATTGCCCAGATACAACGCAGCAACGGCAGTAAGTCAGTCAGAGCCAGCCAGGCATGGCGAAATCGAGGTAATGTGTAATTAATTAAATCAAGCATCATTAAGTTTCGGTTAGCAGCAGCAGCAGCAGCGGTAGCGGCAGCATTGAGCAGCACAGCCGCTGTTTCCGTTTCCGCTACTTTCACTTCCGTTTCCGCCACCAACAGCTTGCGGCGAACGGAAATGCAATTGGGTTGACTCAATGCCAAATAAAAGTGTGCAGATAATTTAGAAAATTGAAAAAGTGCTATAAATTGTTTTATACACTTTGCCATCAAATTAATGTGCCTAAGCCTATTGCAAGGCAAGTATACTGTCAGAATAGCGTACAAAGTAGTACGAGGTGCGTTCTAAAGTAAATAGCACATTTTGAATAGGACATTTCTGTTGGTGATTTAGTATATTGGAATAGTATTATATGCTTTCCAATGGTCATTCAATAAAATTTTTTGAAGCAAAAATCTAGAAACCAGCGACAGACCTGTATGTCTACCCAACTTAGGGGCGGTCTGGATCTATGTTGAATATTTTATTATAATTAAAGTAAGATAGCTAAAATAGCAACAACAAAAAACATATTTTTTTCATACAAAGACTCAAAAAGTACGAAAAGTTTTGTAAAGGGGCTACCAAAGAAAGTTTGCACATGCATTGAATACTTGTTATCTGAGGAGTTAGTAGGAGTCGCTAAATATCCAAACTTAATGTCTATATATATTCAACTTTTGATGCTGATCAAGAATATATTTTATATTGTCTGCTTCGCCTCACCGTACGGCTACAGTATACTAAAAGAGACATACAAATTGCGACACATTGGAAAAACTTGTAGCTGAAACTAAACCGAAGCATCGTTAACCTTATTTTTCCTTTATTTCCTTGAGTTTCTGTTCTATTATAAAGAACTGAATATGGAAATGGAAAGCTTGATATAAAACCAATGTTTCGATTTGTTATTTTCATTCTATCTTCAAAATTTATACGAAAATGCGAATGTTATTCATTTCTAAACATCTCTCCAAATTTAATATATTTTTGTGCAATGCAAAGAAATCTTTTACTACGCAAACATTGCGCAATGTGAACTGAACAGCAGCTGTCAAAGCTTTGAGCAACTTTCAAGGCGATACACCACCAAACTTGCTAAACGTGTGCAAACGATTTTTTACAATTTGGCAAAGTGCAGCATGCGTCAAGGCGCACCAGCAGCAAGGATATGAATCTGCACTGGCTGGCATTATGCCAAAAAGCGCATTTGAACTTATCACTCCGCCACTCCACTTCGCATTGTATCACTTTGCAGTGATAGAAACAATACAAGCAACGCCAGCATCTTAATGCAGTTTTACTTGACACAAGACAACGACACTAGCATGCAAGTACAGGCGACATATGTATATGGGTGGAAGCGATATGAGTAGGTTGCATCAAGTTTTGTGGAAACTTTACTTTAGATTGTTTGGTTCGACTGAATTGACATTTTGCACAGCATTTCATGTCTGTCAGCATGTTGGCATTTGTGTTCATCTTTGAAACTTAGTCAAATATTACGTATGCGACGACATGATTATTTATCAACTTCTACTTAGTATCATTTGTATTCAGTTTGTACAGCCAAAATGAGGCGTAAAAGATGCCGACTCTAAAGGAGAGAGAGAATCTCCATTTTCTTTTCAGATAAAATCTATTAAATTGATAATTTCTTTTCGAAAAACACAAAAACCGTGTCAAAACTGATAAACTCTTCACACACAATGTGTGCAGAGTACAAAACGGTCATAAACCGAGGAAAGAAATAAAAAGCACATATTTTTTATGCGGAAATTCATTGCGAAAAACTAAAGCGTAACAAAATTAATTTAATTGTGTTTTTTTATTTTTTTTTTTTTTGTACTTCTGCCAAAAAATGCAAAAGTGCAAATGCTGCATGATTCCCCGTGTTGACCACAAAAAATAAAAGCAATAAACTTCTGCTGTATTTAACCATTTTCACTGCTCACAAATAGCGCCATAGTTCTTGTCGAGCTAAGTGGTCGTGGTTATCGCATTGCTTGATAGAATGGCGAGCAGTGTCTGTGTGTCCTGGGGCTTTATTGTTTGTTAGCACTACTAACACTTTGCGTTCGGCAGCTGTGGGTGTTTTGCCAACTCAGCGGCTATTGTGTTGTATAAAATGCAATTTGCTATTTTTAAGTATGCTGTTGGGTTTTATTTTTAGTATAAAATGTACGTCATTTTGATATAAGAGAGAAGCCAACGCAATTTTTGAAAGGAGAGACCGAAAGTGAACGCCGAAGCATTATTTTATTTAGTACATGACTGAAGGATGTTTGTTGCAGTCGCGTAAAGAATATTTTAACTAAAAGTGCGAAAAATAAAAAAAGTTCATTTTGGTTCAACCACAGTTTTAATACTTTTTTTTATTAAGCTGTATTCAGCAAATAAAAAGTTTTATTTAAAAAATCTAAAAAAATTGAAAACAGTCTGTGGTGCCTCCCAGCGTAGTGAACGTGCCACGCCTACTCATTCAAATGTTAAGCATTAGTAAATACAAGCCTATTAAAAGTGAGCATGTTGACTTGTGCATTCTGAAAGAAGTCTATGTACCGAGAGTCTAGAGAGCCTATGTACCGATTTTTAATAGTAGTAGATCCAGTATACACAGAAGCGGAAAGCAGACGAATATGGCTAAATTAATTCGGCTATTGATGCTGATTAAGAGAATATATAAATTTATATATATTTATATAAGGTTTTTTTTGTTATTTTGTTTAATATAAAATATATCCTGATGTCTGCGATGCATTCCTTTTTCCCTCTTCTCACCAACATACACGTAGAACTGACGATTTGTCAATGAATTTCTGAGGTTACTCCTTAAACGCTGCATAAATATATTATATAAAATAAGATGTGTCTGTTAAGATTAAGTTGGCTTACTACATATATATATATACTTAATCTACTAACAATGGCAACTCGATTCTACCTGTTTTAGCTGATTTTTTGAAATAAATTTCTGCAATGCCGACTAAAATAAATCAAATAAATTAATAAAATAAAAGACAAATGATTTCTTTTTGCACTAGAAAAACTGTGTCATTTCATTCACTAACAGAAACGCTAAAACTTTAGCAAAAAAGAGTGTCTACAATTAATATCTTTTGCATTGCTTTTATGCCAAGTGCAAAATAAACCACAGAGCCATGAACCAGAAAGGTAAAAAGAATGCAACAAGAATTTTTGCTGTGTGATAAAAAAAAAACAAAAAAAAAGTGTAACATTTCAGTTACCTCATTTTATGGCTGCTGCTTTGCCCACAGCGCGTAAATGGACGCCCACATCTTTGATATCGTAGCCCACATTTGCATTTGCATCCACATGCAGCACAGATTCTTCGCTTGCAATGCCATGCGCCTTGACCTTTGCCTCCAGCAAACTCAAATCATTGAAATTTCCATAATTTTCCACCGCTATGCAGCTGTTCATGCTGCTGCCGATGCCAATGCCGCTTCCACTGCTGTTGTGTGTTGACGTTGCAGTAATTACAGCTGCAGCGAAGTGGGAGTTTTCTGCACTTGACTGGCTGGCAGCGCAGTGCTCATGGTCATGTTGTTGTTGTTGAAGCCACTGCGTTGGTGATGGTGCAACTACGCTTCGAGCATAATTATGCAAGGACTCTTGACTTGTTTTGGGCAGTTCATCTATGGCGGTTCTGCACTCTCCTTGCTGCTCGGTCTTGTCATTCAAAAGCTGGTCTTCGCTAGTCGTTGCTGTATTGCAGTTGGCACAGCACTCCATGCTTGTAGACCAATTGTCGGCTTGACAGCGTTCATAGTAATTATTGTCATCGTTATACTCCTCATCGGTAGCAGTATGCATTGCCATAAACATGGACATGTTTGTCATTTGTCCATTCACGACAATTAGACCATCATCGCTGCTATCGCCATACTCGTCTATAAATGAATGTTCCGAAAAGCTATCGGAATCATCGCAGTCGAAATAGCCACTCTGTGAGCAAAAATAGGGAATTACATAGAATAAATTAGTAGCAACTTTGTATAATTCAGTTCGAATCTTACCTGACAGTCCAGACAGCGACAGTTATCACAGAGCGTGCAGGTTAGACCGAGTAGATCTGCAGCCTCCTTGTATAGTTCGTAGCTTGATTTTTGCGCTTGTTTAAACTTAACTTGTTTCTGTTGAGCCTGTGCATGTTGGTAGTGATTGTTGCTATCATTATTCACGCTCCAGTTGTTCAATTTATTTTGCTGTACGACACTGCCCATCCTTTTGGTTGATGTTGTCGTTCTTGGCTTTGTTCTTCCTGCTGCCGCCGCTTCACAGTTCTCGACAACATCATCAACGTCGTCGTCGTCGCCGTCGCCGTCACCGTCGTCCTCATAGCCCTCATCGCCGTGGCTTTTATTCTTTGCCTTTGCCAGCGTCGACGCTTTCATAGTTAACTGCTGTGCGCCTGAATTGCCAGCAAATGATGCTGTTGCCGCATTGTAGGAGTTAACCGCTGCCGCCTCAATGCTGTCAAGCAAACAAATTAAAGTTTATTGTGTTTTTAACTTAATTTAAGCACTGGCATGCTGCCGTGCGTTTGCGTTTAACTTAAATAACTTGGCTAAACATTTGCAATGTCTGCGGAAATGTTTTGTATTTATAATTGAATATTATGTATACGCAATGTTGCACACTCGCATCGAAATTGTTTTCAAATTGTTGCGAGTATACAATAAAAACTATTATAAATATGCTTCCGATGTGTGGAAAATTGAAATTTTATTACGGCTTTAATTATATTTGAAACATTTTAATAAAATTTATATTTAATTGTTTTTATTTAAATTTATTTAGCTGAATTGAACAAATCGACAAACACATTTGATTTCAAATATGCATAATAAATGCTTGTGAATCGTTCGAAAATGAATCTAGAACACAATATGTGCAATATAATCTATGACTGTTCTAAACTGTGCAAAATTTCGGTTTTAAAAGTTTATTTGCAGTGGAGTGTGCTCGAGTTTGACATACCCAGACTTAAGAACCTTCCAATGAGCTAATACGACTCTCGCAGTGAAACTAGAAAAACTAAATACGAATAAAAAAGTAAAAATTTTGCCATTACCAGAAATGTATTCTAAACAAGTTGAATAGTGTATAACTTCTTCTAGAGTTGGGTTTTGTAGAGAACTGCTCAGAAATGCATTATATGAGGGTTTTGTTGAAACATCCATATTCACGAATTATACCAAATTAAAGTTGCAATTAAATTATGTTTCTTTTGCCCAAAGCATACCCATAGCTTTAATAATTAAGAATGTATCACCCTAAATACTACCTTCAATATAAATTGCCATCTTTGCATTTTATTTTATGCCACAATTTTGTCACAGAATCTCTCGGAGTTCAACCTGGCTGTAGTTGTCTAAATTTATAAAATATAAACGTTGACATAGAACGTAAAAAAAAATTCAAATAGTTTTAAAATGTTGTGCAAAACTTTTCAAATATGCCATAAGTATGTTCAACTGGACCTTGATAAAGTCAAGACCGCTTCAGCTGTGGAATGTGCAGCACAGCCAGCTACAACTGCTACTTATTCATGCATTCTTTCAGAGTTCTCCTTTTGTTCACTTAGAGTATAAAAGTTTCTCGTACTACGAACTATTTATGCGGAATGTGAAAATGAAACTTAATAGAATGCATTTCAGTTTCATTATTTATGAACTTAAAGTTACTAATTGAAATCTTTTCGAGTACTAATAAATCAAAGAGAAGCGCATGCGTAACTTGAAATGGTAGAATGTATAATTTATAATTAATGAATTTTCTGCCAATTTGTGCAAAAGCTGAAAACGAAATATAAAGTTAAAGTCTGCGGATGCGGAAACGGAAGTAAACTAAAAGGCAAAGAAGGCGAAAAGATGAAAGAGTGAAAGGGCTGGAAGTACAAAGTGCGGCAAACGGTAAACTTATTATGCGAAAACTTTGACATAATTATTGCAAAAGTACTACGGCTATGGTACAAACTATGCAGTTGCCTATGGAACAAAAGTGGGACAGATTCCAATAAAGATACTGAAATATGGAAAAGTGAAAGGGCTGTACGAAAGGGCGCCTCAATAGAATTCGGTCTGCAACGCCTGCCACCAAGATGGCGTTGCCGCTGGCGACGCTAGCGCAAACTTTTCACACTTTAAGTGTGCAAGTGTATGTGTGTGTATCTATGTGTGTCTGAATGTGTTGCTGTATAAGTAGATGCTTTTCAACGCAAGTAGCGCACAAACTTTACGCTTGCTTTTAAGTTTGAAATGTAATTTCAAAGGCAGCGAACATAAGTACGTTGTGGCAAGATGGTGTAAGGCAGGTATTACGAAGGCGAGTGTTCATGTAAGTGGGTGATTGTGCTATTTATTCGAGTTGAGTATGTTGTGGGCGCCAACCATTCAAAAAGCTATTGAAATACGATTATTGCACTTCAATATGTGACCAAATGCATGTGTGTGTGTGTGCTCCAATGAATCAAACACGCAAACACACACTGCAACCATGAAATAGCTACAATATGGCGCTATTAAAGTGAACTGACATCGTACGTCATACTTTATACAGCACTGTGTGCTGTACAAGGCAGGCGTTGCCATAGATACTGTTTCTATATATGCAGGCAGGGTGTTACCGAAAAGTCAGTGGAGTCTACTCTATGGTTGCTTTATTTCGGTCTGCATTTATGTGAGATATTTTATAAGAATTGGCGAAAAATATACTAAAATGTTTTATTTTTAGACATAAACTGAAAGTACGACTAGTACAGGTTTGTATGGCAGCTAACTCTTATAGAGCGGTTGATAACTTCATTTGAAACACATTCTTTGCTTAGGAATTATGGTCGCCAAGATATCATGACAGGATATATCTAAGGCAACTCGACTTTCGTTTTTGATTTCGAATGTAACTACTTTATTTGCTCATCTACGACTCGATTCAGCGTATAAAAATATATTTCATGACTTTTGCGACATTCCCTGTACGTTTTATGTGGCTGCGAATCAAGACCATGCAACTCATGCAACCAACTTGGCAATTTTTTATGCAAACGAGTTAATTTTTCAATTTAGTTGATGGATTCTGCAGCGCTGTAGGCGGTTATATGCCTCGTTGTGTACTTATTCTCAGGATTTGTTTTCTTTATCATCTGTGGCAAACGCAGCAATAAAAAATTATTACTTCATAAAAAATGCAGCAAAGTTTTATGGTGGCAGGTAGAGACAAAGTTGACAGATATAGGTAAATAAAAATTTAGTTTTTGTTAGTTATAACAAGGATGAGAAAAGGAAAACAGTTAACGAATTTGCTTGCTTTGCTGGACGATAGCGTTTATACCAAATTGTACCTTAAATGGATGCAAAGACATGTCAAAGACTTTTTTTTGCTTATATAGGAGGTGGGGCGTTAGAGCTTCATTGTGGCATTGGAAGGTATACTACATCGGAAGGTAGAGCCTAACATAGCAAAGTAGTAGGACCGGGATTAATACAAGCAAAAATATTCCTAGGTGAACACCATACTTCGGCTATGTAGCAACTAATTAAGAGTGGTGATAGGATTGCTTGCAGGTTACTCTCAACTTTTAAAACATTTGTGCATGAATGGAGATTCTGCGAACATGAGTCAGAATGTGAACCGGTAGCTTGAAACTTACTTCAAGAAACAGTGACTTCATGAACGTAGAGCAACTAAAGAGATTTAAATTATCTAAACTAATCTATAAGGGGATGCTATGGAGAAGTAATGATTTTTTTCCACATTCTTTTGTACCATTCTCTATTAGGTAATATACTTTTGTTACAACCCTCGTAAACACCTTTTGTGTGTTTTGAAATTTTATTAATAGAATAGAATATATTTATTTTTCTTTTTTTTATTACACAATTCATTTTTGTGGAGGATAATCCAAATATGAACTATACATCTTGGCCAATGCAATATATTAATCTAATTTCCCCAGTCTCTGATACAAACTAACCGTACTAATTGCGTACTTGATTTTTTAACAGAAAACTAACTGTACTTAAGGAAAATCCAATAATAAAAAAAACAACAACAACAAAAAACATGTGCTTTTATAAAGTTACATCATAAAAAAAGTTTTGAGAAAGTTTTAACGTCCTTCAACAATGTTTCATATCAGTTTGAGTCAGAGACATGCATTCATAACTTGCTAAGGACACACCTGAGTCTGTGCTGCTGCTGTGGCTGTTGTTGCTCCTTTTGTTGCTGCTGTTGGTCTTCTGGTAGCAGTGCTGACTTCCCGCTGAGTGGCTCATTACTGTCATTGTTGTTGCGCCATTTTTCCTCTTCGAGAAATTTGAGAAACTTTGTCTTCTTGGCAATAAGCGTTGATTTGACGTTGGTGCATTTTTTCTTATTGGACCCACTTGCAGATCCAGTCATGCTGCTCAATGTAGATCTTGTTGTGAGTAATGCACCAGACTCGTGCATATCTCTAGGACTTGCACCGATTCCGGCCACGACTGTGGCCGTGGTTGACATGCCATTGTTAATATTGCACTTGTCATGGCTACTGTTGTAGCTGTAGCCCGATTTCTTATTGTTGCTGTGTTGGCTTCTGTCGCTGACATTTTGGCTTGCTTGGCAAGCGTTCGTAATGCTGGCGGAGCTACTGCTGCAATTGAACAATTTCTGCAGCGCTGCTGTCGCCGGTGAACACATTGCGGCTGACATTGATGTAGCGACCGGATTGCCACAGACGGATGATTGTATTGCAGCTGCATTTCTAGTGCTACTACTGAAGTCGCCAAAAGTTTTTAATTTGTGTTGAAAATTGCACGAAATACTCGAACAATTGATGTCTGCATTTCGCTCTGATTTGGTAGCATTCGCGTTTGTGTCTGCGGCTATATAATGATTGAATGGCGAGAATTCCTGTCGTTGATAATGACAGCAAGGATTAATTAACACTGCTAATTGAAATTAAGTTTTTAATTTTTGTTATGACTTACCTTATACGAATTATAATTAGCATTTAGCACATATATTGAGTTTTGATTGTTGCGCTGGCAAACCATGTCGTCCATTTTGGTTTCTGTAATAAAACATATTTCATAATATTGAGATAATCTCTTTGAAGCAAATAAAGTGTTGCAGTTCATAGTAAAATAAGTAAATTAAAAATCGATGACTTTACTGGATATTATTGCTACATGAAATTATGTAGTAAAACTCTTTAAACGTTTTAAAGTATAATTTAAAGTAAAGAAAATTCAATCTCCCATCATTAATCAATGAGAGCCAAATTTCATTTATTTTTCTTTAGTTTTTATTTTTTTTGGTACATACCCAAAGAGCGCTCAATAAATTCTGTTTCATAAACTTCTTCTGAATACGAATTGTGGGCAGCGTGTTTTTTGCTTCCTCGCAATTTATTCAACGAATTTTGAAGATGTATTGAAAGTGTTGACTTTAGTTGAAGGGACTCTTGTTGTAACTTCTGTTGGCGCTTATGTTGTTGTTGTTGTATGTGGTAATGTCTATAGTATTCGTGATCCCATTCACGCCTTGGCAATTCTGTTTCTTGTACTTTTGTACAATCAAAGTTGCAATTATTTTGTGTGTTCAATTGAAGTGGAAAGTTATTCTTTGGAGCGTGTTGATGTTGAATACAATCGTTGTTTTTTTTGCAATTTCTGTAGTTGTTACCACTGCCGCTACTGCTGCTGCTGCTGTTGTCGATGTTCCTTTGAGCGTTTGGGCTAAACCAGCTCGTTATCCATGAGGATTGAAAACCTACAGATGCAGCAGAAGAAAAATGAAAAGAAAGCACAAGTAAAGAAATATGAAAAATAAGCAAATTGTTGTAATGAAAAATTGTCCTTTTGTTTGTTTGTTTGTTTGGTTTTTAAGAGTATTTTCTTTGACGAGTTTTTTTAATATTTTTCATTCCTTTCATATTCAGCTCTTACACATCAATGCACATATTTTGTGGGACAGAGGTATTTTAGTTTTTGCAAATGTATGTTACAGGCCGAATGAGTAGAGCCAGACCGCATATAGTTTATATGTTCTTACACAGTATCAAAAGGCCATTCAATATAGACATGTCAGTCTGGTCGTCAGCCTGGTTGTATTTATGGAAATCGAAAACTTGGAGACTGTAATAGGTTAAGCCTATAAATTTGGATATTTAGATTTTGCTATTCATGCTTCAGATAACTTGTATTCAATAAATGTGCGTACCCCCTTCCTAATAGAGCATTCAGACTTACCATGCTAGTCTACTCCTCATTATGAGTTTTCGTATTGGTTCATTAGAACGGGTGGCTTCCATACAAATCTGCTCCATCGTTTAGTGTTTCTTTTATATAAAAAAAAGTAATTCAACTAGAAATTCCGAGTTTAGTGTATTTTGTGTCAATCCCATTAAAATATCCCGGGGTTCAACTAGGATCATTTAAATTGGATCATTGATATACATATATGTAGATATGAACTTGGAGTCTATAAATGATGTTCATCAAAAGACACGCATTTATAATGCCAAGAATTTTTGTAGCGTATCATACAGTTCATAGCACTCTAATTATGCTTGTATTTTATGTTTTCGTTTGTTTTGCTGTATGAAATGTTTTGTGTTGGCGTAAAAACAATTTTTTTTTTGTTGTTTTAAAACAATAAATTTACAAAAGGATTTTCTCTTCAATAATTTTTTTTTTCGTGTTCATTAAAATACGTATTAAGCAATGCCTTTCATCATTGATAAAGAAGTCTCTGCTACTCAAAATTTTTATCTCTCTGCAACCATCCACAGTAAAAAAAAAGATAAAACTACAAAAAAAAAAAAAAAAAATAGATTTCGCTGAAGTTGAGCAAGGAAATTGTACTAAAGCCGTTCTTTATAATTCATACAAAAAATAATCCTTATACCATAAAGTGTGTACCATTAAGTGCATTCTTTTGGAAAATATTTTTTTTCTTGCATCAAAGCATTTTTTCCTTTCGCATAACAATGCGTATGCGTTATTTTGTAAAGTGTGCATAGAAATATGTGCTGAAAATTTAATGACTGTGATATGTTGGTAGGGAACTTCAATACGTTTTTTTGGAAGTATATAAAAAGTAGCATAAACATATCTGTTCAGCCAAATATCTTCAAAATGTATAAAAAAAAATTAAGATGCATAGAAACGCACAGACAGACAGGGAGACGTGCACACAACGTCTCGTCAAGCTTATCAAGAGTATATATCCTTAAAGTATATCTTCAGTGTTTCCTTAATGTTTATCAAATGTGTAAATATTTTAAAGGATTCATTATGACTGCTTTAGATAATTTGTTTTTTAACTTGAAAATGTTTTGGTTTTGTCATAGTCATTCTAACTAATGTCTGATTGGACGTACATCGCTATATTTGCTGTTCCCGAATAAATATATATTTTGTGGTCTTCTAGCTACCTTCGCTATGTTACATTAATTTTGATATTTCAACGAATTCAAGCTACAATACTATAAAAATTTGTTGTACAAAAATAATACCCTATGAAAAATAACTGTAATAAAAATGCTAAATTTAAAATGTTTATCATGTTTCATAGAAGATTTATTTTTAGAATTTAAATAAATTCAACTAAAATATTTATAGTCGCCACTAACAATCAAAAATTTTGCTATTTTAAAGGCGCACAAATTGTGTCGCACTCATACAAACATACATACATGCATATATACACTCATTCAGATTGATCCTATTTATCAAAATGTCACAGCAGCGCTCTGCAGTAAAAGAACAAACAGAAAAACAAAAAAAAAAAAATAAGAAAAATCCTTGTCATGCGCTGTCATTCATGGGTGAAAACAAATCGTACAGTTGTCAAAGCAGTCAGCAAATATCAGATAGCAATAACAACAACAACAAAGTGTCAGCTAGACAGACGCTTCATTGGCCTCGACGCCATGTCACAACACCAACGTCATCATACATGTCAGCATACTACACCAGAGCAACATCAACATTGGCGTTCTGATCCTGTGATGCTTCATGCATGTGGCAGACCGCACGCAAATCGCACAAAAACTAATAAAAAGCTTCAACGAGTGCACAAACAAAAGGAATAGAAGGGCAACTAACAGGCACATACTCGTATGAATGCCATTCAGTCGCTATTAGAATGGAACAAAAAAAAACTAAAAAGGAGTTAAGCTACCATTTTTTCACCTAGCGCTTCTATTGTGAATGTGCTGGGATTTTCGCACGACGTACATTTTAATGAGCGGCAATAAAACAAAAGTGGCAGGTGACACATCAAACAATTTACACATTATAATTGTTGACAAGTTGGCATTGCCGTGCAAGCGTCATAAAACACACCGGAAATGCCAATGCGTTAGAGTGAGAACGATATGTGGCGTATGTTAAATTATGCTTATAACTTAAAAGCGACCTACACGACCGTTGTGGCGTGGTTACTGTGACTTTGCGTATGTGTGTGTGTGTATGCTTATAATAAAAATTTTATTTATTTAAGGATTTACGTACGTCAAGCGTGAATATTTGAATGAAAAAAAAAAAAAATCTGAATAAACTGAAACAGTCAACGAGAAAATGCGCAACGTCATGGTCAGCCTAGTCGAGGCGTAGCATATTTGTCATAATCATCGCTTAGCCGAGTCATAAATATAAATGGCAAGAATAAAGCACATCAACCGCATATAACTGACCTTATCTCATACTTTGCAGACGCTATATTATGGGCAGCGAGCGACTCAGCGCGTACAAAAGGGTTGTTTCAAATGTATTTCCTTTGTACGAAATTTTATTCAAGTTACTAAGACACAATTTTTTATACAATTGTACCAAATTAGTTACGTTAATTAATTAAGTTTCGGAGTAGCTAATATACATTTTTTAATAAATCGTTTAGAGTGGCGTTTTATATTTTAATTTACGCAAGACTATTTCCTATATATTTACTTTTGTTTGTTAAACCTTTCGAACTCCGAACATATCGCAGATTTATTTAAGAAAACAAGTCAAATCTGTCGATTCCACATCTTATACAGGAATTCGAAATTTCTAAAAGCACATTTTGCATCTTGTCCTACACCCTTACAACTCAAGAACTGAAGCCGAAACTTCTCTGATTTGGCTCTATGTCAAACATATATGAAGCGACTCTCGTTTATGGCGCACACATAGATACAAATCTATTGCATATTTTTAGGCGCCGTTGACCGCCGTTTTAATGCTTTATACAACATTGAACCAGCATAAATTCGTTGCGCCAAATAGAACGATACACAATAAAATAGGCTACATCAAATTGAGCTTAACGAAAATTCCAAAATAAATAGAAAGGTCACGTATGGCGGCGCTACGCAGGTGATACGTTACACAGCAGCCATATGTGCTCATATGCGAACAAATCCAAACCCATGCCCAAATTCCCGATAGCTTATATACAAATATGCACATCCTATCAGATGAAAATCAATATAAAATCCTTTTAAATTTTTAATGCATTACATACGCCTGTCTTGCTATTTGTTTTTCGTTCAAAAATGCACCTGTGCGTGTGTGCACAGCATTTTAATTTATTTCGATATTGCTTTTTCTGGTTTTTATAGCAAATTTTCATTATATAGCAGAACGAACGAACGTACGTGCACAGGCTGCTCAATTTAAAAGATATAAAAAAACAAATGAATTCTAAAATATTAGGCCAATCTGCTAGCATACATATACATATATTGAATATAAGCCTTTTCTATTCTGCACACTACTTGTTTTGGTCATAAATTATATTGTGCCGCTTGTATGCTTTCATTTGGGCGATTATCATATATTTTCGTCTTGACATTCCAATAAACACTTTTTCAAAGCGGATTTATGAAATAGAGCAAGATTTAGCTGCAGCAAAATTGTCGCCTGTCGCTATACGACTTTATGGTTCGGTGCATAGCTTAGAAAGGAAACCCATAAAAATTATATACGAATAAAAACGAAATACATTTCAAACTAAGTTTTGAATTGCTGAAGAGGCCAAATAAATAAATAAATAACAAGTTGAAATTTATAAAAATATTTATTTTAAACTAACTCTAAGCCGAAAGTGTAAATGTAATCAATTCAGATTTCAATTTTTCAAACTGCAATTAATAACTTATTTATATTAACTTAAAAGCAAAACTATATTTAATAGTTATTCGAACTAAAGCTGACTAAATCGGTGCGCTTAAGTCTATTGGAAAGCGATAAATCAGAGTGCCATCATTTAGCTATAAACATAAATCCCCAAAAAAGATAACATCAAAAGCTTTACACAAGCCAAATTGTGGTTTCCAAAGACTTTTGTGTCATGTCAGCAAACAACTCGGCTGAGTACGACTGAAAACGTAAATTGTCCATGTCGGGACTGGAGCAGATGCTGTAACCGGCAACTAACCCAAACGCCTGCATCTACACTAGTGGTTTGCCGTACGTCCGCAATGGCTTAGCAATATTCCAAAAGGATTTAACTTTTATGCTGTCACTCTTGTATAAATTGCATTTACGAACAATTTGGCCTAATAATATAGAATTGCATTTATGCAAATCTGTTTTAAAGGAGGCATTGGAAAATTTATAAATTAATTTCGATATTAAACTATAGAAAATCTTGTTATGAAGGACCACAAGTAGGTGGTTATTAAACTGACATTCCGAAAAATATTTTCCATGTGCTTTCTTTGTCATTAATACGCATTTAAAAGCGATATGTAAGTAGGTAGGAAATATTTTCTAAACATTGAACTGATTTGCATATTTTACTACACATTTAGAGCTACCCATATATAAAGCACAAGCCTGAATACTCTTTGTACTTGCAACTTGTATGGCAACGCGGGATTTTACTTCAGTTTTTGAATGTTTTAAAAGTTAAAAACTTTTAATACAACAAGAAAGAACATCACAGTCGACTCTATGGG
This sequence comes from Leucophenga maculata, assembly GCA_035044805.1. NCBI lineage: Eukaryota > Metazoa > Arthropoda > Insecta > Diptera > Drosophilidae > Leucophenga > Leucophenga maculata. Next base: position 1,821,663 of record JAWNNP010000446.1, read on the forward strand.
GTATATATTCGCATCGTGATCCATTTGGAATATTTTATTAAAAATATCAAATTTTTAGTTTTAGGCTTAATTAAACCACAACAAGAAGTTTTCTAACAAATGCCCGGAAAAGGGACTAATTTGTATGGGAGCTACACATTCTAGTGTAATTTATGGGATCTCTATGGGGTTTCTAGGGCGGTGGGAAGGTTTCTTCCATGTAGACAACCTTTGAGCTGAAAAAGAGCAATATTTGCTGAGGAGGCGAAATAAAGATGGCAGCTAGTTCAGTAACACTTAACCTTTATTAAGGATCAAGTCCTAGTCGCAAGAAAGAGTCGTTGTAAAGAAAAGGCCGAGCCCACTATATCCGCCCGTATATATAGGCTAACATTTTACAAAGTCTGAATCGGTTATGAAACGATATATGTACATAATTATCGGGCGTATATAGTAGGGGCGTATCGCAGGTGTCCATCTACAAATCAAATTTATTTTTAAACAACTTGTCGAATCCGCGCAGGCGTCTACACCCACTATTTTTGAAGGCTTGTTAGACGAATTGACGAACTTCCCAAAAGTTAGGGCGGATGGAGAAATGAACCACCCAAAGATAAAGAAGATTGAATATTTGAACAAATCGCCCACATTCAAGTATTTTTGAAAAAAAAAAACATGTTTTTATTTAAATTTTTATCAGCTTGCAATTTACGTTGGATACACTGGTCTAATTATATCTGTACTGGAATCGGAAAAGACATAGTAAATGCCCAGTGTACGAGCATATAAATAACCATTGTTAGTTTCTGTGCAGTAGATGAGCAGTTGCTAAGACGCTGAAAGGACCGGAAGTGGAAACAAAATGTACAATAAAAGCTATGTGAAGAACAACAACAAAAATCGAGCGCAACAAAAACAAGGAAGACAACGTTTAATGTTATTTCAAGTTTGATTTTCACAGACCGAATGACCTCAAAGTGGCAGTAAAAGACGCATAACTTGATAGAATTTTTGGTAGGGTGCCAATGTAAATAGAATTTGCTTGTTCTCTGTATTCAATACAAGTGTGTGTGTGGGCGTTATTCCTTTTAGCAGTATATGTATGTACGAGAATATTAAATGTTGTAGGTCATTTAATACCATCTCAGCGTTCATTGTAGCCGCCAGCAAATATTTGTTTACCAATAAGGTATCTCAAAGATGCCATTTCTCTCTTGTTCTTGCCATAAAATGGCTGTTTGCTAATTTTGATTTTTTGCTTAGTTTCAGTTTTTATAACAAAAAGTTTTTATTTCATTTTATAAATATGCGTTCTTTTAAAGTACTTCAACATGTTTTGCAAACAAAGTTTTTTTTTATAAAATTTCTTTAAATATTTCTTTCAATTTAGTCAACAAATTTATTCAATTAGCCGTATACCATTTAATTGGGCAGGGCCAACGGTCGACTCAACCTAGGTAATAATATGTGACAATACTCAAACACGCCAGATCATCTTACAAATTACAAATTACTGACGAAATCAGTGTCCGGTACCAGCAGTTAAGAAATTCTGAAGATAAAAGAGATAGCGATTGTTTTATATAATGCTTGTATCTCAGAAAATACTCGGTTTCCAGGCGGAGTTTATAATACGAATTATAATAAAAATATCATAAGCACCAGAAGAAGTCCAACGAATGTACCTTGCAAAAATAACCATATTCATCAATAGCCAAGCTGCGATTAAAAGTCTTGCGACTTCCATCCTTTCCAGATATGTTCAGTCAAGTAATGAAGTAGTTAATGCTCTTAGCTGGCATATATACTTTAAATCTGTAACTTTTAGTCTTGAACATTTCAATAATTTCAATAGAACTCAAATATTTTCATTTAAACCACTCGAACTTATTTTCCGTACACATGTTATATACTGCTAGAAGCAGTACAGCATCCTGCGTATATAATATGTATTTCTAATCCTGCATATGTTTAAGCTGATACTTCATAGGAACATAATCTCTTGCAATCACATATAAAGCTCATAAAAAACTTTGCTTGTTACGACTCAATTTTTTCTCTCTGTACTTCATATTTAATGTCCTTAAACACACTTTCTTGCAATTCCTGCTCATGTCAGCATTAAAACAGTCATTGAAATGTTTGTGCGTGCCACGTTTAAATATCTGTTTGTGTGTGATGTGCTGTGTTCGTACTTTCACTAAATATTCACTAAATGCAATGAAAATTTTGTCATTTGTTTTGTACGTGATTTGATTACTTAAGATAGAAAAGCAACGACGCCACAGCACAGCGAGTAAATTCGATCTACAAACAAGTATAAAAACTTTTAGCAAGGCAAAACTTGTGAATGAACTTAACGAAATTTCATTAGAAGCGCAGATACATAGTATATACAGCATTCTACGATACAGCTTTAAGAAACATGCTCTACGATACAATTGTGCACTACATAGAACGCAAATTTCCATATATAGTAGATAGACAGACTCTGTTGACAACTCGAGTGGAGTCGCTACTCATAGTCAACTTAAGCGACTCAACTAACTTGGTGAAGAGCTCGTCGCGGCTTTTATTCTTTCTCTGCAATGAATAAACAGACAAGCTACACACACACTCGCACACATTCGTTAAGTCCTTTATAATAAATAGTTGAGTTACTTTGGGGGATTAATGTGGAAATTAGTTTATTCCAATGAGATTAAACATGACATGTCGTATGCATCTTCAATTCGCGCAGCTGCCATTGGGGGGTGATATGTTCGTCGTTAGAAGTCTGTGAGTGGCTTTTGAATTAGTTGTCACAAAATTTGTTTTAAGCACACTAATGGCTTACTTTTGCAAAAGGGTTCTTATATTTGCATGTGAAAATGTATTGAAATGTCAAAATGTTTGAAACATATTGAAGCAAGCGGTGGAGATACCATTCCATAACATAATGAGAGGAGACTATATTCTATTCATTTTAAAATATTTTAACTGCAAACAAAATAATAATCAAAGCTTGTTGAAAGTTTGAACGATTCGATTGAATTACGATTATTTATCACAAAAACACAATGTCAGCTTATCTATGAAACAATAATTGATATGAATAAAGCTCATTTTTAAATATTTCTTATTTGTAATTTTGGTCAAACATTATGAAATGGTAAGCAAATATTCCAACTAAATAATATTATTATTATTATTTAATATTATTATTAAAACAAGAATCCCTATTGAACTTTAAATTTGTATGGAGATGTATTTCTTCTGAATCCGTGTAGGATATTTTATAAGGATTAGTGTAAGTTACACCAAACTTGTCGTCTCAATCTAAGCTAAGCCACAACAAAATGTTTTTCATACAAAAACCCAGAATATAGAAACTAGATATTAAAAATTTAAATTTAAAGACTTTATCTTGTATAGTCTCCAAGTTCTTGTTGCTTTTAGTAACACAATAGGACATCACTCTGTCGACATGTCTTTTTGTATGGGGGAAGCAAGTTATACTAAGTTTGTGCAAATGTGTGGAACAGGCAGAAGTAGGCACACCAAATTTGGGTTACATTATCCAAGGGGGTATATACATTTTTTTTGGTCAGTTGAGTCCGAATTTTAGTCGCTATAGCCATCCCCTGTTTGTGTGTATGAACAAAAATTTGATAGAATTTATAAATATTACAAAGTTATTTACTGTTGACTAAAAATATAGATATGTCTCCTGGTGTTCCATAAGGCAGACAACTTGATCTATTGCTCTTGGGTGTTCTCCCTTTAGCAATAAATCATGTTCATAAATTAATGTATTCAGTTGATGTCAAATTATATTCGTCATATTCTGATGTTTTTCTCGAATTTTCTTTTATATTTTTAAGTAAGATTCTAAAGTAATCGATTCTAGTAAAAGTAAACGAAAACTGGTACAAATAAATTTTATTACTATTAAATATTAAAAAAAATTCAATCAACCTTTCTAAAATTTGAAAACTAAAGCAAATTCCAATGGCGACATGTTGAGTTGAAGAGTATTTGCGCTTCGGTTACACCGACGTTGTTTTGTACACATGTAGATATACAGATACAGACATGATTATTGTCAAACATAATGAAATATTTAACAAATATTGTAAGAGCGATCGAAAAATGAGCACAATTTCACCAATTCTATGACTATTGCGTCTTTGAATTCCGATTTGAAATCATTTTCTCTCAGATTGCTCTCTTTCGAGCGTTGTCAAGAACGTTTATCTTCAAAGCAGTTAGTTAATCTCATAAAGCTTGCGCACTTTTAAAAGCTGTCGCAGCGATAGCCAAATGCAAAACGTATCTACGTAGTACGCATGTTTATATAAATATTTAAGATTTCAATATTTGGGAAACGCTGTCCGGCATTATTAAACGCTGTCAATGCAATAAGCAATTGGTTGCTCAGTTGATTATTGTTTGCTGTAGGCGTAAGTTCTACGCGTATTCCGAAACATTTTACACCAAAAAAACAAAATCAATTAAATAAAATAAAAAATGGCTCTTGTAGAAGTATCAATTTTATGCGCTGTAATATTTTTCCTGCTTTATAAATGGTCTGTGGCCAAGTATGACATTTTGGCGAAGCGTGGCATTGTACACGAGAAACCCAAACCACTAATTGGAAATGTTAAATTGGGTGTACTACTTGGAAAACGTCCACTGTTACGTGAGGCCATCGAACAGCATTTGAAATTCAAAAAAAAGTAATTGGAAAAAAAGCGCTTATTAATACATATATTAAACTAATTTGATATTATTTGCAGTATGATCTATGGCGGTTATGGCATGCGAGATCCAGTAATTACTGTTGGTCATGCAGAGATGATCAAGAAAATCGGTATTAAAGATTTCGATCATTTCACCAATCATCGCCCAGTTTTGCCCGAAGCTGGTGTATCTTTTCTGTCGAAAAGCTTAATTTCTTTAAAAGATAACCAGTGGCGGGAGATGCGTAACACGCTGACGCCGACATTTACGGGCAGCAAAATGCGTCTAATGTATGAGCTCATCAATGCGTGCAGTTTGGAAGGTGTGCAATATATTAAAGCAGAACTGGAAAAGGGCGGCAAAGGCGAAATCGAGCTTGAAATGGAGGACTATTTTACACGTTTCGCGAATGATGTTATTGCATCAGCAGCATTTGGAATTAAAGTGAATTCTTTCCATAATAAAAATAATGAATTCTATACAATCGGCAAAAGTATTACGGATGTTTCAGCGCTCGGAATAATAAAGTTTTTCTTTATGACCATGGCGCCGAAAGTTTTTAAAGTAATAATATGCAGCTTTTATTAAGAGATGTCGCTACTAAAGTATATATTTTGGTTTTTTTCAGGCTTTGCGTTTACAAATCTTTAATTTGAAGAGTATGAATTATTTTCGAACGCTTGTCTTGGACGCTTTGAAATATCGTGAAGCGCATAAAATTATACGTCCCGATATGATACATCTATTGATGGAAGCACAGCGTAATTTCGAACAGCAAAAGGATCAGAAGCAAGGCGATCATGCTGAATTTAATGACGACGATTTGGTGGCTCAGTGTATGATCTTTTTCTTTGCTGGCTTTGCAACTGTCTCGACCTGTTTGAGTTTTACTTCATATGAACTGATGGTGAATGCTGATGTTCAAGAACGTTTGTATGAGGAGATACTGGAGACGGAAGAGCGTCTAAATGGTGCACCACTCAACTATGATGCGCTCATGAATATGAAATATATGGATATGGTTATATCGGAGTCTCTGCGTAAATGGCCGCCAGCATTCGTCATTGATCGCATTTGTAATGCGGATATTGATCTGAAGGATGAGGAAGGCAATTTTGTTGCTAGCTTAAAAAAAGATGATGTAATAAATATACCTGTGATTGGCATACATCACGATCCGGAAAACTATACAGATCCGGCGAAATTTGATCCTGAACGTTTCTCAGAGGAGAATAAAAATAATATTAAACCATTTACATATTTGCCATTTGGCGTTGGACCACGCAGTTGCATTGGTAGGTGTTCATGGGTGTTTATATATTTAATTTAACTTATTAATTATGTTATTGACTAACTTTACAGGCAATCGATTGGCACTAATGGAAATTAAGTCCATTATCTATTACCTTGTGTTGAACTTTAAGATGCTGCCAACTGAAACTACGCCAAAGGATATGTTTGACAGCATTGTAGGTTTTAAGTTGAAGCCAAAGGAAGGCTTTTGGACCAAGTTTGTGCGACGTAATAAGTTGTAGTGTGGCATTCAATCTATGAATTTCAGAGTTCCATGATATGAATTATGTTGAATGGCAACACTTTTCGCATTCATTTTATTTAAAAATTGTGCTCTGTATTATTTGGTACACATATAATAAAAAGAAAATCTAATTAATTATTTGTACAGTTTTATGCTCCTCCCACATCTCACTCCACGAATAAATGCCTTATAAAATATTTTTTTTTATGTATGAAAAAAATCGTCTTTTATTATCCGATTTCGATGAAGTTTTGCGATTTTGGCTAAGAGTGACGTTTTCTCTATACATTTTTTTCTTACCCTTGAGGGGAATTTTATGGAGAAGGAGAGGAAGGGGCAAAATAAACTCGAAAAATTCCGGCGAAGTTCTAGCCGAATGCAAAAATAACGAAGTCTCTATCTTTTACCCTTTCCGAGATCCTTCCGTTCATACGGACGGACAGACGAACATGGCTATATCGACATCTCTATCACTCCTGATCATAATGGCGGTAACTTTGGGCGGTCTCCGACCATTATTTCTACCTGTTACATACATTTGCTCAAAACCAATAGGCAGGCTCTTGTAAATGAATTTATCTAAATAACAACATTATTGGTAGATATAAAGAAATCATAAAAAATATTACATGTAATTTGAAAGATAGCAAACAGCTTAAATTCAATTTTTATTTCATAAGTTCAAACGCGATTGCAAACTATTGTTCGAAATTTTTTTATATATCGTTTTATACCCTGCACAAAAAGTATTTTGGTTTATTAAAATCTATTGAACTTAATAATCAGTTATTTAACACTAATATATTGGCACATATAATTTATATACACTTCGTAGCCCTTCCCACCGGTAATTAAATAACTATTTTTTTCATATATAATATGTATAATTTATTAAATAATATAAAGTGTTTGTGCATTATTATTCCGTACCACACCGTCGCTCAAATTCGTATAATCAAATCAAAATAAACAATTTTCAGATAGTTATTCTATTTTATTAAAATTAATTTTCGCCGCTCAGTTGTTCGTTATTTATGAGTAATACGCTGAGCTGATAAACATTGCTCGCAAACAGTTTCAATCGCTCAGTTGACTTTTGTGCGTCGTAAGCGATTGTTCTCTATTAAAAAGTCGCGTAATTCAATTAAAGTGTTCACAGATTTAATTACTCAATTATGGCATATATAGAGGTGTCCATCTTATGTTTCGTGCTATTATTCCTGCTGTATAAATGGTCTGTGACAAAGTTTGATACATTTGCGAAGCGTGGCATTGTACACGACAAACCCAAACCACTAATAGGCAATCTTAAATTGAGTTTACTGCTTGGAAGAAGTCCATTTCTACCGGTTATTATCAACAATCATTTGAGGTTCAAGAAAAAGTAAGTGCACACAGTAAATTTCATTTAATTATGTACACTATTTTTGTTGTTGTTAATTTTCAGTAAAGTATATGGCATATACAGTATACGTACGCCGGTTATTCTATTAAGTGATATAGAGCTGATCAAAAAAGTTGGCATTAAAGAGTTCGAACACTTTGCCAATCATCAGGAGATTTTTCCAGAAACTGGCGAAAATTTTATGTCGAGAAGTTTGATTGCTTTAAAAGATCGTAAATGGAAGGAGATGCGCAACACGCTGTCACCCACATTTACGGGCAGTAAAATGCGTCTAATGTATGAGCTCATCAACGCCTGCAGTCTTGAGAGTGTTAAGTATATTAAGTCTGAACTGGAGCAGAGTGTTGGCAGCGATGAAATTGAGCTCGAATTGAAAGATTTCTTTACACGCTTTACAAATGATGTAATTGCATCGGCAGCGTTTGGTATTAAAGTTAATTCGTTCGCTGATAAAAATAATGAATTCTTTACAATCGGTTCGAATATTTTGAAGCCTACATTTTTTGGTATACTTAAATTCTTACTTATGGTGGCTGCACCGAAACTTTTCAAGGCAAGCTAACGAACATTGCGCCGTGTACGCTGTTTTGCTCAAAAAGCATTTCATGCTTCGTTTTAGGTACTACGCATACCAATATTAGAACCGAGAAGCACGGCATACTTTAAACGGCTCGTCTTTGATGCTATGACATATCGTAAGGCGCACAAAATCATACGACCCGATATGATACATCTTTTAATGGAAGCACAAAGTAATTTTGAGCAGCAAAAAGAACAAAATCAAAATGAGAATGAGAACCATGCCGAATTTAATGATGATGATCTGCTAGCACAATGCATGCTGTTTTTCTTTGCTGGCTTTGAAACCGTTTCCATTGCATTATGCTTTACTGTCTATGAGCTAACGGTGAATCCCGATATTCAAGCACGTCTATTTGAGGAAATACTGAGGACGGAACTACAGCTAAATGGTGCACCACTCAACTATGATGCGCTCATGAATATGAAATATATGGATATGGTATTATCGGAGTCACTGCGTAAATGGCCGCCAGCATTTGTCATTGATCGAATTTGTTCGTCCGATGTGGAATTAATGGATGAAGAGAACAATGTGCTTGTAAGAATGAAAAAAGACGATGTCATACATATACCTGTAGTTGGACTGCACCACGATCCGGAATTCTTTGCTGAACCGGAAAAGTTTGATCCAGAACGTTTTTCGGATGAGAATAAAATAAATATTAAACCGTTTACTTATTTGCCGTTCGGCATTGGTCCACGCAATTGTATTGGTAGGTGTTCATTGGGCATATGAAGCAATAGTTGTTTTTTTTTTCATAACTATTTCTCATTATAGGCAATCGTATGGCACTTATGGAAATCAAGTCTATGCTATATTATCTTCTATTAAACTTTAAGCTGTTTCCGACGAAGAAAACTTCAAAAGATATGATTAACAATATATTCGGTTTTCGTATGCAGCCAAAAGATCTCTTTTGGACTAAATTTCAACCACGTTCCATGGAGCGAAAAGAAACGGAGTAGAAGAGTTAAGCTTCTTAAGTCTAAGTCGATTATATTTTATAAGCCAAAAGGTTTAAGTGAAAGGCAAATACAAAAACTGAATAACTGAAGTTGGCTTATAATTAATTTAATGTTTGGAAGCAGCTTACGGTAAGTTTATTAAAACCCTATAAATCTGTGCCATCTCTCAGAGTTTTTGTATGAAAAAAATTTAGTTATTGTTGTTAATTCAGCTAGAACCGCCGAATTTCGTATATTTTATATCTTTCCTAATAAGATATTCCATTAAAGTACAAATCGGATCACTAAAAGGATCCGATCCGTCTGTCTGTTGTAATATTTAAAAACTTTTCAAACAAAAAGGTAAACTGAGGACATGTAATACCATTTTCCTATACACATATATGCAATTACAAGCAATATCTCCATTTTATTAGAAGCGTTGAAAGCTTGACAAATTGGCAGCCGAAAGCAAATGTTCCTCCTGCCTGTATATACTATGCAATACTCGTACAAGTATGTATTTTTCCACGCAAATAAATTAGCCATATTTGAGGCTGGTGTATGCGCAGCGGTAAGGCAATATGACAGCCATGTAATAACATTTTAAAGATTTCGTGTATTTCGCACTTGAGGGCGAAGCATGTACAGCCGCAACACCAAAAATAAAATCTAGTATACACATACAAAAATAGCAAGGAGCAGCAGTTTCTGACAGAACACCAAACACAACCACAACCTTCGAACCGAGGAACGAAGTGGAAGAAGGGCTAAAATCACAGAGCTAACATCACAGTTTAGATGAGCTTCAGGGCATGAAGATGCAGTCTTCTGACTACATCAAGTAACCAGCAACCAAGTAAACACCTATGGACACACAGGCAGGCGTATATTAAACATTATTTATTATGTGCTATTTTTCAGCCGGTATTAAAATTTTTATAGAAAAATATTAAAAAAATAAAGCACCAAAAAAAAAAAAATAAAAAACAAGTAGAAGACAAACACCACAACGTCATAACAGCATATTAGTCATATACATGTGCTTTGCAGCAAGCAAACAGGGTTTGATGTCCTTTAACCTAAGCGAGGCCATATTTATGACCTCAAATGCAGCAGCAAGACCCATAAACATTGACAAAGTAGCAGTCAAGCGGGTGTTTTTAGTGCTGCCTCAGGCCAAATTCAAACTAAATGTCATGCGAGTCCTGCGTCGCTCTGTATTTGCTTATGTACATGTGAGTATGTGTGTATGCAATGGGGTATATATGCTCGCACATCAAGTGAAATGTAAATGTTTACGTATATAGGTTCATTCGAATGTCAGTCTAAAACAATATTTGATTGTAAATCCACAAAGAGTTGAAGAACACATTAGCTAAAGGCGGACTGCCTACATACTTGTATATGCATAGGACGCACGCTAGCTGCTTTACGGTTATTTTTATACCCTACACACGTAGTTTCGAAGATTATATTAAGTTTGTAAAATAAACAGAAGGAGGCAAGGCGCATTCCATAAAATATAAAATTTATTCCCTCAATATTAAGTAAACTTAGAAAAAAAATTTCATTTCGTATTTATTATTGCATAATCTTTGCGGAATTGTAAACCGGAACATGTCTTATATTTCTCTGCTCCTTCGATTTTTCTGCTTTCTTTTCTGTGCTATTCCAAATAAAAACTTATCAATCAATTTTGAACACGAATTCCCAATGAAATCTATGCTACACATTGCGCCAAAAGGATCATGAAAATTCCAGGCTCCCTGACGACTAGACGCTACATTAAATTTATCAAAAAACCAAAGTAGAAGAAGCAAAGCATAAAATAGAAGACGAAAAATGTAGCTTAAGAAAGCACAGAAATAATACTGCAATGCATAAAAAGAAGCCCAACATGAAGTTTGTGAATGGCGGCACAAGGACAACAGCCATAACAGTAATAAAAAAAAAAAATAAAAAAAAAACTTGGCGTCAATGGCGGCAGCAACATCAATGACGAAGCAGATGACAACGAAAAATTTTGGCAATAACAGAGCAAAGAAGCAAAATCCAAGAAAGAAATCCTATATAGTAGCAACTAAGACAACAACAGCAAAAACGAAGGAAAGAAAGTATAAAGCAATTTCATACAATGAAAACTGTCGCAAATCCTTCGCTTTTCGATATGCTACGATAAACACGAAGTGATAACATTTCTTGTCGCCGTTTTTCTTCTTTATTATTTGTGCGGGTATGTAGAGTTTCTGAGTTAAGTGTTTGACATACACTTACAAACACACGCACACACAAGCAAACAAATATATACTACATATATAGATATATATATAGTATATATGTATATGTATGTTTATACATTCACATATGTATATGTTGTTGCAAAAGTTTTTGACTTAAACATTTTTCTTGTGCTTTAATTCCATATTTTATACTCGTTGCTTGCTGTGAACAACAATTGTATTCCAAAGTTTCAAAAATTCAAAAGGAAATGCCAGAAAACCTTTAAATAATATAAAATCTTGTTCAGCTTGATAATACAAGTCGGACTCTTGATGTTCCTTTGTCCTTTTTTTTTTGTCATTGAATTTAATGTTGTGCGGGACGACAAAAGTCTTAAAGTTTCTATAAAATTTTTCATTGTTGAAACGCAGACTAGAAAACTTTCCGATCATGATGAATTTTTGGCATGTGACGAAAAAAGTTTAAGTATTGAGGAGGATTTTATAGGAAGGGGGAGCGGCAAAATTTTAAAATAAACTCGTCGAGTTCCGGCAAAGTCCTAGTAGAATGCAAACATTACCGTTTCCGAGATCCTTTCTTTTATCCGGACGGACAGACGAACATGTCTATATCGACTCCTCTATAGATCTTGTACCTTCGGTACAGGGCCTTAAAATATAACCGGTCTAAAAAAGTAAATTGTCGATGGGATCTTTTATAGAAGTTAAAATATATAACGCCAGTCAAAACAAAGAGCAAATCACGGATAATGCACCTTCTTTGCATGATTATTTTTTTTATGAGCTATAGATAAAGTTGACATAGTCCAGCGTTTCACTGGGCTGGTCCCCTCAAAACAACTAACGCAAGCGATAGTACACGAAACCAAAAAAAATACAAAACTTTGTCACGGACATCTTCGCCATTTTATATGTCTCTTTCTCGGAATGAAAAATGCATAATTTTTTATTATAATAATGAAACATGTAAAATATTTTTTAATACTTTTTCACTTTTCTTATTTTTTACTTCGAAGTCAATTTTGTGAAGAGTAGAATCAGCCAAGTTTTTGCTTCGTTGAATAAAATTGATATAAAATTTGTTTTTAACTCAACTTTAATATTCCAAAAAAGTTCGAGCATAATTTAAAAACGACAAAAATGTTTATTGTTGCCAGAAATTACTACAACTTGATATATGTTGACCGCAAATTGAGACACTGTTTGACATTATTAGTGCTCCGGAAGCTGCATATAAAAACATTTTGCTTCAAATGCAGACCAAAATTATTCATGAAATTTTAATTATTAGGTCTTCGGTTTTCACTGGTATATATTTTTAGCTATAAATATTTTGTAATATTTTATATGCAATATAAAATAGTAATTTGATATTTTTTTTGGATATGAAACAACGCCAAAGTAAATTGTTTTATGGAAAAATTTTATAGTAAAATCTTTTTTGTGTTTTGAAACATTTGTGGTGAAAAAATGCTGCAGCACTCTGCAACAGGATATGCTATTACATTGAATAGAAACACACATCGAACCGCACAGACATATGCATAACTAGATGCATATAATAGATATGCTCTACAATCTGCAGTTCGAATGGTTTTAACGTTATGTGGCGAATGTGTCAGCTGGTTTAGCGATTTGTTTCGGTTGCTGCGGTTGATTTCAGTTGTTAGCATCACATTTTGGTAATTATTTGCAGAAGAAAATATGCAATTTTCGCGCCACTTAAACAAATCAATTTTGGTGAAAACATTGATTTTTAAATAAATATTTATTTAACGTTTATCAGCAAAGCTTTGAGTAAATTTTTCAAAATTTTTCATATTTGTGCAAATTCCCATTTAAATGCTTACAAATACTTAAAAAAGAGTACTTACACTGTCTGCTACAGATTTTTATACATATTTCTATTTTACATTTATAAAAATAACAGAATATTTAAAAATAGCAATGGCTGCCATAACGGCTGTCTGTGCTGGCAGTTTTAGCCGCCTGGTCGTTTCCGTTTCCGCAGCCATCGCCATGGCGGATGAGTAATATTTCCCGTTGTGTAATTTAATTAGCGCGCTGAACACGACGCTCAACACCACGTGCCGCATGCCTGGCGCCAATTGCACTTAAAGTTTCTACTATATTAAACAGTAACACTTAAAAGGAATGCGTTGCCAGTTACTCAACAGCAATGAGAAAAAAATAAAAACAAAAAATGAAAAATGAAAAAAAACTGCCAGTAAATACTTTGAAAAATCCGCACAATTTAAGTATTGCATGGAATTTTTTTACATCCACCCATTTGCACACAAAAGCGCCAATATGGTGGCCTCGTAAAATGTGAAACAGACAAAGTGAGCGATAAACCTTGAAAGAGATAAACGGACGGACAAATCAAGTTTACAACCAAATATGCCATTGAGCGTGTAGGCAGTAGGTAAGCTGGCGTTTTTTCTTTTACGTTTGTATACCCTACAGCGCATTATTTAATAATGCCTTTTAGAAAAATTTAATAAACAAAACATTTTTCATAAACAAAACATTTTTCATTTTTTAAAACATTTTTCATTTAAAAACAAAAAAGTTCTCGATTGATATGGCACCCATTTGGCTATAAGAAGCCATTAAATGACAATTCTAATAAATGAATACTGATTATTAATAGTTTCCATGCAAAATATGCTTGAATGCTTACACACATAGCATGTTAATATGGCCTGTCTACGAATATAAGCTTTCATAATGGATCTCAGCCTAATATCTTAAAAATTGTAATAAAAAAATTATCCAGATGGACATACAGATGGAGTTATCTAGATCGTCTCGCTTTTCAAGAAAATATAGAGATTGTGAGGTCTCCCACTGTTCCATCTAAGCGTTACAAACATTCAGACAAGTTAAGAGTATCTTATAAAAAATTATATGATTAAAACTTTCAATGTCGGATAGTCAGATGCTATGCACAACTAATAAATAGTGTATTAACGCTTCGGTTAAACCGAAGTTAATTTTTTTTTTTTGGGTAGAACTTTTTGACAAATTCTTAAGGCAAAATGAAAGAAATATAGTTCACTTACTTTTTAGAAAACCCGCCAGCGTCTTGAAGCCGTTTATTTCAACTGCGTATGTCCGTAAATGAAGTAACCTGCTGCTGCTTATCTACTGAAGTTGGTTGACCAGTTTAATGGCTGTCGTTGTTTCCGTATCCTTCGTTTTTTCTTTTTGTTGTTGTTGTCGTTGGCAACACTTATTCGCGCAATAATGTGGTCTTTTTGTGTTATTCTTTTTCGTGTCTTCTTTTTTTTTTAAGTTTTTATGCTGCTGCTCTTACATTTACTTGCTTTAATTTTGGCTTGAAATTTATTTGCTTGTTCTTTATTGTAAGACGTATAGCAAAAAAAAAGGGCAAGCTAAACCACTCACACAACGCACAAGAAAAGGACAAAATCATGCAAAGGATAAGCGTCAAATTAAAAGTAAAAGTATTACTTTAATGCCAGAAGCATTCTTATGAGTGTGCGACACAGTCGTCAGCGATTTATTTGTTAGACCTCAAGTGTGGCTCAAATAGTAGCTTTAAAAGGTGCTGGCCAATGAAGCTTAATGTAGCCACAAGTGAACCCTAAAAATGAAGGCATAAACGAGCAAGAAACAACAACAACAAAAATGTTACAAAGTTGTAGGCATTATCATCATACCCAACTGTGCGAGTTAACGCCATCAGTCTCAGTGGCAACGGATGTGTATAACAATAATAATAGCAGACAGGTGTGATAATAAGGATAATGACTTTGAGTATTAAAGTGTGTTGCTTTTTTTTCTCTTCTCGTTTTTTTTCGAGTCTTTTGTTGTTGCTATTGTCCTCGATTACTTAGTTTTTTATTGTAGGTATATCAGTGTCAATAGCTATACGGTCTTGATTTTAAAATACGAGCTCGAAAATAAAATTTCAATCAAGCAAAAGTTCGAATACGGAGTATGCCAAAGAAAAAATTTTCTCTAATTGATATGTATTTATTTTTGAAAGTACTTGAATTGCCCATATTTGCTGTACTCTGCTCAGCATGTTGTAGGGAAATTAATTAGCGAAGATGTAAGTAATTATATATTTTTTTTTTTTTTAATTTAACAAAACATTGTAAGGACTTAATTTTCACATTAAAGCTGTTGAATTTTCCGAAAAATAAAACTTGCTCCGAATCTAAATCTAATCTAATTGATCTGTAGGCTTACTTGCCAATGGAATTCAGCTGAAAAATTTAATATTTCCATGCCTATGTGCCGATATTTGATAAATGGTTTTGTAAATATGTACACAGCTTGTGTGCGTTGCATCACAAAAGCTCCGGGCTCGAAACTCGATTCAGAGCCTGTTGGTTAAGTATTTTGTTGAAAAGGCCGACGGCAAAATGGTCAGTTGCCATGAGGGTTAAATGATTGTATCGTGTTTGTATATATATTTATGACTGGGTCCTGCCACAATTACATACTTTGCTATTTACGCACGCATTTATATCACACATATTTATTTTATCTAATTAAAATACAACTAACAACTCTCTAGGCACCCAAATATGCAAATATATGAATTTTGTTTTCTCAATAAATATGCCGTCTTTGAATTTGACTGCTCTGGCGCAAGCGGGACAGAAACCATTCTAATTAAATGTAATCGTGGCCTTTGATTGCGACTCTAATTCGCCGTACGTCGCTTTATGTGCAACATTGTTGTTGTTGTGAAAATATTAGAACGTTTAATAGTTGCTCTGCGTATTATTAAATAAACATGACTTCAGGAGACTTGCATAGCAGATGAAGCAGGACTAAAGTGTATGCTGACTTTTGGCTTAAAGCAGTGTCAATAAGATACTACAGACACGAGGTTAGCATATGAAGCGAAAGTAGGTAAACGTTATAGTCGACTATAATACACCCTGCATCATATTGTTTTAAAGAATTACATTCAAAATTGTTTTCTTTAGACTATTATATTACATTATATAGATGGATGTGAGCGTCTGTCCAAAAGCAGGCACCAAGTCGTTGATGGCTTCTTTTGGATGTCAGCTAATGACGACAAGTCACTTGACTGGTTGATGGATTCTTATGGGGTGTACCCGAAAAAATCGATGCTATTGGCTTATGTATATGAAGCAACCGTTCAGAAAAGCATTCTTATCCTGTTTTTAGCTGTTACCATTCAAAATAAAGAAGTTTTTCTTACATCTTTGAACTGGTCAATGGATTTGTATGTGTGCTACTCAAAAAGTGAACATGAGATATCCATTTGGATTCCTAATGTACTTGTTGCAAAATCAAAAAGCCACTAAAAATTGATTGATTGGTCATTGACTGTACTCGGCATAAAGAGATTGTAACATTAGGTGTTCATGATTTTGTATTTTGTTTTGCAACATTTTGTAAGCTATTTGGTTTTAAGTATATATAAAGAGAAGAAAAATTGTTGCAATGCAGTTTCTTCGACTTTGAAGTACCCTATACTCTATTAAACCATAAATATCTATGAAAATATATGCCTTTCTAGATCTGTATTAATTGTGTTATTAGAATTAGTATAGGTAACACCAAAGTTAAACCAAAAACATAAAAAGGGGAACAGATTTGTTTATGCCTGCCCTTTACAGTGGTCGGCTTTAGACTTATATGGAATATTTTATTGAAATAAAATATAGTTCAACAACAAATTTCCATTCAATAACTGAGATTGCATGCCTGGTTTGCAAGCGGGTTACCCTTCTTAGAGGTCCGATCAACTCCGGTTGTTTGTATGGTGAAGTCTATATGAAGTATTACTATACAATTTTTATATTAAGATTTTTTTTTTTTTTTGGCCACCAATGAGCTGCTTTTGAAATTTTTCGCAATAAATTCTTATTTTTTATTTTTTGAACATGTTTATTATAAGGAACTGATTTGTTGAAAATAAGAATTTTATGATTTATTATATGAATTAAAATTTTTATAAATTTTAGTTTTTTTTAAGAATATTCAAACCATAAGCTTAATGTAAGCCATGACTTTAAATGCACTGCAGACAAAATCGCGGATGTTTACTTGCAGATTCTCATACATAATACAATATATATATGTCGACCGATATGTGTTTTATAAGTGTGGCGCAGAGATTTGAAGCTTAAAAACGCACGAATGCGTATAAACGCCTGAATATTTAATAAGTGCAAAAGGATAATGTGAAAAAGAAGAGCGTATGTATACACAGGAAGCGCAAGCGGAACAAACGTTGAAGGCAGCCACTGCCAAACCAGCTTCAATACAAAGGCAAACACATATTTTTACACCAGAGAATTACTTATTTTTTGTCGATAAGAAAACTAATCTAACAAAGGAAAACAAATTTCTATATATGCAAAATAAAAATTTGGCAAAAGAAAAAGCAACTCCAGCAGCCAAGTGAAATGTGGCAGACAATAGCAATAAAACAGCAAAGACAGGCATACAGATACGCTACTCTACAATAAGAATTTAAAAAAAAAATAAAAGAGAAAACATTATTTTTAGTGTAACCGAAGCTTAAATACTCTTCAATCTAGACCATTTCTGGGCAATGCTGAAATTTATTTTGCTTTAAATGGCCGATGGACCAGAGTCATTTATTATCGGTTATCGGTTACTCTTAGTCATTCTCAGGTGGCTTTTTAACCTTAAAAAAGCAAAGTTCTACGAATCTTTCTGTATGTAACGCAATCACGGATTCAAAATATATAAATTGAAATGATCGTACAAAATACAGAACCGTAAAGTTTGACAGAATAGAAGAACAGAAGAACTCCAACCCGCAAGTGGTATACATATATTCATGGTCAGCATTAATGGTCGAGTCGATATAGACATGATCTACTGTCTCATTATCGCTATAAAACACTATAAATTAAAGACCCTTTGAATTCAGACATTTAAATTTTCTTGATGTTTCTTGTATTCAAAGAAGAGGTGTTCGTATCCATAGAAACCAGTCTTTATATATGAAAAAAAGAATTTGTTTGGTTACTTAGTTCTAAATTTGATTTATTGGATGTCATAACATATCACACACAAATCTAGAAGATATAAGGTTCAAGTGGGTACATTGTATCTATCTGAATTGAGGGGGTCTCAAAACTTTCTTGAAATAAATATATAAATTAGACAATCTCAGCTAAAAATAATGAAATTTAAAGTCGAATTTAATAGCAGAAAAATTATTATTATTAAAACCTATTAATTGTTCATATTAATACATTGTCAATACAACAACATCAATTTAAAATGGCCACGTTTTATGCTAATTCTAATTATTAACGATTCACCTTTATTTACTGATCAGCATATATACTTTTTGTTGTTTCCAATATCTTCTTTAAGCGTTTGCAAGCGTTTGTGACTAAATTTTATTCCTATTCACTGTGTAAAGCTGTGTAAAGAGTATAAAAATAAACATAGAATTTTTTTACGGCAGCTAAAGCTTTTGATATTTTATTCATGGCTCCGACTTCTTTTCGATTCAATACAGCCTTAACGTTTGGCGGCGTTGTATACGCGCAGTATTTGCGGCAAGGACAACGCAGCTTTTCGGTGGCAATAGCCGACGCCAAACGTGCGCCAAAGCCTAAATTCTGACTTTAAGCATATCCAATTCAATGGCAGCAGCTGTCATTTGGCATTAGAGCCTGATAATTTATTGATAAGCCAAAATGAAGTCACACATAAGGCAAAATAGATATTATAAATAAGGAGAACACACACACACACACACACAGACAGATTTAGAAACAATATTAATAATAATAATTTTTATAGCAACAAATATTTCTACGCTTCTTAGTCAACACAGTTAAATTGAATATTCAAACGCAACGCACACGTTTTCACAAAAAAATCGCAAACGAGCGTAAATCTTGACTAGACGCGCCGCAAAATAACGTAGGAAAATAAAGTAACGCACACTTTCGCTGCCGTCAGATGACTGTCGAGTCGAGATACAGGCCGCCAGTGATAATCATTCAACATTTGAACAGCGAATGCTGTCGAGAGCTGCTGCTGCTGCTGCTGCTGTTCCTGTCTGCTCTACACTTGATTACGCCTATGTCCTGGCTGTCCTCCGGACAGCTACTACTGCTGCTGCTGCTGCTTCATATTTCGGAGTAGCACAAAAACAATGTCACATGCAACTCGTGGCACTGGGCCACTGGCACACATTGCATACGCGCAGGCGCGCTCATAAATTGGCTAACGAGAGAACAACAGCAAGAAGAGCACTGGGAGTTTTCGGAGTAAAACTCAACGAATTATGAGCCTTGTGCAACCAGTATAAATTTTTTGTAACATATTAATATTGTATTAGAATGCAAATTCCTTGAAAATATGTTTTTGACAACTTTTATTTACATTTGGTTTTAATTATTTAATATGTTTTCATATTTTCAATACTGTTTGTAACTTAAATTTTGGTTCATTTTATAATTTTTTTTATTTTATTATTGATGCTTGCCATTCTGATATTTCGGAAACTTTAAATATGGAATGTGTATTATATTTTGAATAATTTTTAATACATTTTCAATACTTTCAAACCACTGTGCCCTTTCGACAACAAAGTTCAATTATTGTTTCGGTATGATTCGATACCAGGGTTGAAGATAACAAAATTATTTTTTTAATTCTTTGATTAAAAAATGAGCTGATAATATTTTTAAAATAATTACACAGGAAACTGAGCTTGTCTCAAGTTTCGAGATAAACAAGCAAGCAGACGACTTGACAAAAAGAGGTGCAGTATCTTGCTTCACAGAATGCTTGTGACAATGAGAATGCTGGAAAAGAGTAAGAAAATAAAGCCAGGGACTTTTCCTGTGAGTAATGTGAAGTTTTAAGACAATAAAAAAATATCAGAAATTTACAACGGACTCAAGAAGAACTATCCAAGAATAGCAACAGAAATACAATCGAAAGGGACAGCAACTGCAGATTCTGTCTAGAAGGTGATGAAACTTCGGAGCTTACCGTAGGGAATTGAACTTTAACCCTAACCAGGCACCACTACATTGGCAATGCATGCACTTAATCCTGAATTTTTATAAGTGAAAGCAAAATAGATTTGAAAAACTTATTATACCCTATGGGTACAGTGTATAAAAAAAGAATCTGCTTACAAAGCACAACTATGTACTGTGGGCGTGACACCTTTTAGATTTTAACGCTTAACTGCTTATTCATTAAATTGAATATCCATTAAAATTTAATTGTATAAAGCGATAAAACCCTGCGCTTAAAATGAAAAAGAACTTTATGCAATTAATGGGCTAATTACTTCTGCATTAAATGTCGAATTGTGCACTATTAAATGCCTGCATCTTATTCGGAATTGCCATTTAATTGAAAGGCTTATTTGTCGTTAGTCCTCGCGTGCGGCGAGAGTAATATATCGACATAAGTTGGCCATGATTCGACATAAAATATAAATGATTTATTTTGGTTCATTTACTTTTTATGTTGCTATTGTCATAATAAATATTTATGCGAGCGTTTATAAATCTTTTCATTTATATTTAAGTCCTTGCAAAATTTTTGCGAACAATTGATTACAGAATAGAATTTGGTGCTATATATTCTTATCAAAAAGCGTGCCTTGACCATTTTTGAGAAAGCCTCATAAGTATGGCTTTGATAAATAAACTTTTTACATATAGAATCAATCACTTATACATATATAGGTTTGATTTACAATAAATATAACGACGTGTTATTTAATTAGTAGTTGATGAAATTATTCTATAGCGAATCAATTGTTGAGTTTTTAAAATTTATTAGAAACTCGTTTACGCGTTGCATTACTAAATATATCAAGAAATTATGTGGTTTATTTGACTTCGACATCATTATCCATTTAAGACGGCTTTTGTAAGTCAAACTATATCCTTCCAATTCGGTTTAGGGAAACTAAATTTGCTTCATGAATTTGCTTATATTTCGAATTTATATTTTTCAACGTGTTCAAACGTGCTTCAGTCCTACTTTTCTCAACTGCCTCTGAAGCTATTGTTGAGTTCTTTTTTTTAAATTTTTTAAAAAATTAATATTAAAGAATGGCATTTTATTATTTTATTAATTTAATAATTATAAAATATTATTCTGCATTTTAAATAAAATATTTTCGGAATTCAAAAATTATATGAATACAAATTTACAAAAATTAACTTTAATTTGGACAATGTTGAAGAAATTTTGATTGCCATTCTTTGCGCTCTACTTAATAATTCTTTGTTTTCTTTTTTTTTTACCTTTTCGGCTGCCTCTAGTTTCCACATGGATGCTTGTACTGTTTGTTCTCGAATGTCCTTTAGACTCTGTATCTATAGAAATGTTCTTAAAACGATGAAGATTTTTACCAATTTGTTCGAGAAAATTTTTAAACGGAGATTCTCGTTTAGTTTTGGATGATTTTGTCGTTGATAAGCTTTCGTCGGAATTTTCATTAATATCCGTTCTTTCCGTGTTTTTTTCAACAGATTCGTCATAATTTTCGTTGCTCGAGCACAGATTTGAATATTCCAAATTAGTACCGCTTTGACAATTGCCCGCCGGCTCCTCACTGCTCACGTACACTCGTTGACCTAAAGTATTGCCAAAGCCATAGTTACATGTCATAAATTGACGAAACCATTTGTCCTTAGTATCATGCAATATAGCACAGCCTATGGCGTTGGATTTATCTTGTACCAATTGTATAAAGTTTCCAAAAATCTTACTGGAATCGAAATAAAATAAATAAAAACTTAAATTTAACTTCGTGGCACAAATTTACCCAGACTTGGAAGTCAATTGTTGTAGATTGTCTATAGCATCCATAGTTGTGTATCTGTGCTCATTAAACCAGTATCTTATAACTTTTTTAATGACATCGTTTGCAATTGGAATCGGCTCCGAACCTTTGAAACCTACATAAACCGCTGTCTGTCCAACATTTTTGTACTTCAATGTATTACGGCAGCTATTCGGATTTATAGAGCATTTCTTTACATCTAATTCGGCGAGTTGTGCCAACTCATTGTTCCAGAAGACTGTTGCCATGCGCGAAGCGGGTTTATAGCCATTTATTTCGCCACGTGCCACCTTATTGCGCAGTTCATTGATCGTCGTTAGTATGGTGTCAATGTTATCTTCAGTCAGCGGTAATATATGCGGATTCGTCGAACAATTCGTACCATATGCCTACAATAGGTATATCAAGTAAAAAACTGTATTTCGGAATAGAAGAATAGAGACTTACTCCATCATTTGCGCAGGCTACATGCTTCATCCCTTCATTTTCGGAACATAGTTCAGAAAGGCAGTAATCATTTAATTCAAATTCAAAATATGTCTCAGCAAATGTGTTTTCCAAGAAAAAATAAATGAAAAAATACCACAACATATCTCAAATCTGTCTCTACACTGTCTCAATAAGAATTTCCCCTTTACACTTTTTATATATGGACCATGCGACCATTGACAATTATAAAATAATGCAATTGAATACGGTAGAACGGCTTAATAAATTAAAGTTTGAAAAGTAACCGGCTTTGCTCGGGCTAACGAAAGCGTGCTGGTAATTAAATGCGATGCCACCAAGCTAACGAAATTGCTAGACAAAAAACGTGTCTGCATTTTTTTGAGAAGTGCTTTTTTATGTAATTTTAGTGAACCATTTTTTTGTTTTTGGAGAGGGGAGGAGGCAAAATTTTAAAATAAACTCGTGAAATTCCTGCGAAGTCCTAATCGAATGGAAAAAGAACAAAGTCCATATATTACCGTTTCCGAGATCCTTTCGTTCACACGGACGGACAGACGGACATGGCGAACTTAACTAAAATCGACATAACTCCGCGCGAAGTTATAAGCACAAAATTCAAAGACTAAATAGTTATTTTAAGAACTGAGTAAGAACTCTTAATTTTTTATTATACTCTTCACACATTTATCTTGATCAGCTTAACAAAAATACAAGATCCAGACCTTAAAAATCTGTATGTACACACTCAAGCATTGACATGCGTTCAGCATGGTAAAGCTCCCTAAAAACCCAAAACTAATTTTTTTATTTTAGTATTAAGCTATTATTTTTATGTTCAATTTTAACTTTAAATACACGTGGCTACGCTTGCTTTATTTATGAAGTAAAACTTTTTAATTGCTGAAACACATTTTATTATTTGTTTGATTTACACTTCAAATAATTTTATTCAAAAAAAAAATTAAGTTTTCTTTTTTTTATTTTTCCTGCCTGGTTTACTTTGCACATCAATTGTTGTACTGTTTTTCCGTGAATGTCCTTTAGATTCTACTTCTATGGTAACATTCTTAAAAAAATGAAGATTATCGACAATTTTTTCGAGAATACCTTTATACGGAGAACGGGTTGTAGTCGTAGTTTTGCTCTTTTTGCCTTTGCACTTTGGACATTTGGTCGTTGTTGTGCTCTTCGTCGTTTCATTGTAATTTTCGTCGGTAGAGCATAAATTTGAAAATTCCAAATTAGTACCGCTTTGACAACCGCTCCCCGGCTCCTTACTACTCTCGTACACTGGTTCGCCTATCGTGTTACCATAGCCAAAGTTACACGTCATATATTGACGCAACCAATTCTCTGCAATCGGGTCTTTCAATATAGCGCAGCCTATGGTGTTGCCCCGATCTTGTACCAATTGTAAAAAGTTTCCAAAAGTATGTCTATAAATGGAAAAAGAAATAATATAAACAAAAATATCGAAAGGGCTTCATACTAATGATCTACCCAGAAGGCGTGGTTGTACTTTGCAGATTATTTATAGATTCGACGGTTGTCTCATTGTGCTCATTAAACCAATATCTAATTTGATGTTTAATGACATCGTCAACACCGGGAATTGTTATCGAACCTTTAAAACCTAACAATGCGGCCGTTTGTCCAACATTTTTATAATTTAATGTGTTACGACAGCTGCCATGGTTTGTGGAACATTTCATTACATCAAACTCCGCGAGATATGCAAGCTCATCGTTCCAGACCATTGTTGCCATACGTGAAGCGGGTTTATAATTACTTATCTCGCCACGTGCCACCTGATTGCGCAGATTATTGACCATTGTTAGTATTGTGTCAATGTTTTTCTTTGTCAGCGGCAATATACGCGCGTTCCTGGAACAGTTCGCGCCATACGCCTTCAATAGGACATACAACAAGTAAAAATCAAATTCATTAAACTCGAATATTTAAACTTACGCCATCATTATCACAGGCAATGTGTTTGCCCTGTTTATTGGAACATAATTCAGCAAGACAGTAGTCATTCAATTTCCTAAAATCTTTAGCAGCAATTGCGCTTTCCAAAGAAAAATAATAAAATATTAAATACCACAACATTTCTCCATCTACGCTGTATGTACACTGAATGAAAATGATTTTTCGCTTGCACTCCTCTATATATGTGCATGCGACCATTAACAATTGCAAAATAATGTAATTGAATACGGTTCTTAAGAAGAAAATTGAATTTTCAACACTCTTGATGAAACCATCGATAAATGATGCTCGAAATTATGGTTGATAGGCGTTGCGAAGCAATTAGAAAAGCTTATCCTTATTTCGAAACAAGTGATTTCGAAATTGTTAATGGTTTGAATCCGTAAAAACTTGCAAGCATTGGTATATCGATACTTCTTGTAATATGTGTTTCGGCATTATTGTGCTTCTTCTGACAATTCTGATAGTCATTGGTTCTCAATTAATTTTTTACCATGAGCAAAAAACATTTCTGCAATTTTTGACGCATATAAACAAATTTTTGGACTATTGACCATTTTCTTACAATTTAAAATATTTAGGAAAATAACCATAATTTAAATATCGCCAATTTAGTTAGTTTAGTTATCGAGCTAACAAATTGATATTTATATGCCAACAGATATATACATACCAACTAGCCGTTCTATAGATATACATTCATTAAGACATGGTGGACATTTTTAAGTAAAATAATAAATATTTCGGTTACACATTAATAATAATTTAATAAATTTGAATATATCATGCGCGACTTATTTATAATTTATAACTTTGTGGGACTTTTTCTCAAATTCCTGTTTTTCTTTTCTTTTCCACGCTTCTGCTTCCTTGCTCCTTTGCTCCTACGTTTTTTCTTACCTGGTTTACCATTATCATGTCCATACGACTGCACCAATACTTCAGCATTTCTAAATTTTTCAATATTTTTATTTATCTGATCCAGAAAGTTGGTAAACACAGATGGTTTATTGTCATCGTCGTCCTGAGTTTCACCTAAAGTGGATTCTGTTTGCGCGCTCTCAGTAACGTCCACTGCTTCTCTTTGGTCTGTGGCATTACCAGGACTTGCGTCGTAATTTTCTTTAGTAGTGCACAAATTTGGAAAATCTGAACTAACGCCTGTTTGACAATCGCCGCCCGAAACAGCACCACTCAAGAACACAGATTCATTTAAATTAATGCCTTGGCCATAGTTGCACGTCATATATTGACGGAACCAACCATTTTTATTATCGCGCAGCACAGCACAGCCGATGGTTTTGCTCCGATCTTGTACCAATTGTATAAAGTTTCCAAAAGTTTTTCTAGAAATACAAAACCAAAATTAAAGAGTCATGACAGTAAGACGGTATGAAGTCTTTCTACTACTTAGAACCAAGTCGCGTTCTTTTAAGCTTGACGATCGATTCCATTGTTGTGAATTCGTACTCCTTGAACCAGTTTTCAATCTGCTCTTTTATGATATCGTTGACTTCTGGCACCTTACGACTGTACGCCTTATAAGCCACTGTTTGACCAACATTTTTGAACTTCAGTGTATTACGACAACCGCTCTGTTGCATGGAAC
This sequence comes from Leucophenga maculata, assembly GCA_035044805.1. NCBI lineage: Eukaryota > Metazoa > Arthropoda > Insecta > Diptera > Drosophilidae > Leucophenga > Leucophenga maculata. Next base: position 1,847,952 of record JAWNNP010000446.1, read on the forward strand.
AAGTCTTTACTTGCAATTCGGCCAAATATGCCAGCTCATCGTCCCAGACCATTGTTGCCATACGCGTAGCCGGAGTAAAACCATTAAAACCGCCGCGTGCCACCTGATTGCGCAGATTATTGACCGTCGTCAGTATTGTGTCAATGTTCTCCTTAGTAAGCGGTAGAATGTGTGCATCCATCGAACAATTTGTGCTAAATGCCTGCCAAATATGAAGTTAATACAAAATTTGATAACCACTTGCAACGAGACTTACTCCTGTATTCGAACAGCCGACATGTCTGCCTTGTTTTTTGGAACATAGTTCAGGAACACAGTAGTCATACGTTTCGCGAAAATTACCAGCAGCAAATGAGTTCTTTGCAAAAATGGAAATAAAAATTAAAAACCAAAACATTCTTTGCTGTTGTACACCAGCAGGTAAATGAAAATCTGTATTAAATTTGTATTTCAGGAACGTTTGGCATATCTAAGACCATAAAATTAAATGTGCTACGCCAGTTTCGCGAAGTAAATTGAACAAAAGCATTTAATCAGGCATACCACAGAAGACGCTTCCGCTTCTATTTCGTTTGAAACATTTTGTAAATAAAATACTTTATTATGCAGTTACATAAAAATAATTCATCTTTTCATATATTTTAATTAATAAATTAACATTTAACTAAATCAACTCGCATGCAATGCATTTCTTTAAATGAAGTACGAGTAGCATTATTTATATTTTGACCGAACACTCCAAGTCGTGGAGTATAGTAGATTTTGCGATATCCGCCCCTTCGCCTTTCGTCGTGAGTAAAGAATACTTACAGAGACTTAATTCAAGATAAACGATAAAGTCTATCTTCGAGTTCATCAGTTGTCAACTATTTTATTCTTGTTTTTAGAAGCAAGTTTTCATATTTTATTATTTATATAAAATAATTCGATTTACTTTTAAACAAAATTAATTAAAATTTGATTTTTTTGATCTTCTTCGGTAAAGAATCCTACTTCTGCCTCTCTTCTTCTTCTTTTTCTCATTCTCTTTCGCCAATGGATCGACCGAAAAATTAATATATTTTTTTGTATAATTTGAGCTACCACTGGAACTTAGAGTTACATTGATTTTACCAAAATTTTCAAGATTTTCAGCTATAATATCGAGAATTCCTGAAAATGGATTACTTGTCGTAGCCACCATTGTTGTTGTTTTCGATGGTTTCGGTGGTTTTGTTGGCTTTGTTGGTTTTGCAGTTTTTACTGTCGTAGTTTTTTTCGTTGTAGCCTCGGTCTCAGGCCTTGAGTCCGATGAGTCGTCATCCGTTGTTTTCATTGTTGGCTCATCAGTTATACTATAATCCGAATTTGTTTCATTGTGTACATTGATGCGTTCATCTTTAGGGACATAACTGCTGGTGAAGCCGTGCCCTTCTCCATAGTCTTCGTCTACTGAGCACAAAGCGCTATACTTTGGATTAATTCCTGTTTTACAACCGCTGCCCGCCATTGTTCCACTAGCATACACGGCACTATTGATAAATGGCATATTGGCATAATTACACGTCATATAATGTTTACGATATCCTTTTGCGTCTTCCACTAAAACAGCGCAGCCGATTGCGTTCGCATTATCCTTTACTAGAGTTGCGAAATTAATATAAGCCTTGCTGCATGGAATTAAAAAAGAACAATTATGTAAAACATATATAGATATATGTAAAAAAAAACTTACGGTGCTACAGGTAGTTTAAATTTGGCAATAGTCTCTACATCGATGTGTCGGTACTCGTTGAAAAGCATATCAATTTGCAACTGCATTACAACATCGAGCGAAGGTACATTTGAATTGTAGCCCTTGTAGGCTAGAGTCTGTCCGACATTTTTAAATTTTTTCGCATTGCGACATGCATCATGATGTTGCGTACATTGCCGCACATTTAATTGAGCAAAATATGTCAACTCGTCATCCCATGACATCGTCGCCATGCGTTTAGCTGGACTAAAACCATTAAATCCACCCAGTGCTACAGTATTTCGCAAATTGTTAATCTTTTCCAGAATCACATCAATCGATTCATTAGTGAAAGTGACAAGTGCGGCATTAAGTGTGCAGTCGAATCCGTACATCTGCAATGCAATTATTTACTCTATAAATGATTAAAATGAGGAATATATAGTTTCTGGTGAAGCATTTACCATGTCATTCATACATGCTATATGTGGCTTTTTTTTGCACAACTTAGCATTGCAGTAGTTCTCTGGCGATTCGAAATCTTCGGTCACAACGTAAATAGCAAAAATCGATAACAATAAAAACCTTAACATACTAACAGAACTTGAATCAAACTGAAGTGAGAGCCTTTAGCAAACGGTTTTCAAAAATAATGTGGTTAGTCTTGCCAATTTAAATCATTTTCTGATATGCATTACAATTTATTAATAAATGCAATTGCCTTGCACTGAACTAATATTTGGATTTTTTTTTTTACTAACTTAACAAGCTCCTAAGTGAAATATAATATTTTATATAGTGGCATCTTGGAGACTATAAAAGATATAGTCAAGATATATAATACTTGTAAGTATATATATACACTGGTACAGTTAAAACTTTTATTCAAAACAATCCCAATGACACAAAAGTTTTTGGATAAACCACGCCCCGCCGTCCATTGGATTTTGGAAACCTCTCAAAATTTAGTCTGCAACGTGACTCAAAGAACAAAAATAATATAATGCCACTGAAATCTGAAATTCAAAGCAAATTATGGAAGCGGCAGTTAAAACGACTTATATTACTGCGCTTCCCACATGTTTTAGATTAATTTATGCCATCTGTCAATACATAGGCCGTGAAGTCTTTCATGTATAAGTATATCTAACCTTCTTCTAAAATTTGTCACTGCATTATTGGGCTATTGACAACCATTGCTACTCAATTGAATTCTAACCTTGAGGAAAAAAGTTTTGAACTGTGGGAGTAGGTTTCTTCTCAAAATACATTTGATCCAAAAGTTCTGCAGTTGACCATTTGCTTACAAATTGAAACATAAGAGATAACACCCAACCTTTTTAAAATTACTGCACTAGCGTGTCCAGTAATTGGGGCTGTTAATTAATTATGCAGTGGGCAATTTTAATGGATGCTTATTCTTTGATTAATTCTGTAGCCGTTGCATACTTTAATTTTGTGAAATTCTTTTGCGTATGGATAAGGGAAATGAAGAAGATGTTGCTAAGTTATGGGTTCTAAAATATTTTTTTCTTACATTCTTGAACAGACTTGTTATATCTATTTGTAAAAATAGAAAAATCATTCGGCATACAATTTGCGAATGGCTGGTAAAATTTTTATTAACACTTGTACATATATTTAAAATTCAAGGAAAAATTTAATCAATTACTTCATAAGTATTTGCCACTTCTTCTCCTCTTCTTCCCCTTCTCATTTTTCTCTTTCTTGAACGGTGGTCGTGCGTGGTGAATTTCTTTGTTCGTAACTTTTGAACTCTCAGCCGTTGTTACATTTATTTTTGCTACGTCCATATTTTGTATGTTCTTAGCAATAGCTTCAAGGATTTTGTCAAAGGGACCTTTTTTTTTGGTTGTAGTTTCTGGCTCATCTGTCTCTTCGTCAGTACCACTGCCACCTTCACTTTCACTTCCACTTTCACTTCCACTGTCACCAGCACTTCCACTTGCACTATCAACTGAATCAGGTTCTGTTGGCTGTTCAGTATTATCCGGTGACGCTGTAGTTGTGGACCTGGTCCTATAATCTTCATCGACGGAACACAATGATGGATATTTTATATGAGCGCCCGTTACGCAGTTGCTGGCCGCTTTCGGACCACTCTCGTAAATTGGTTGATTATAAACGTTTAAATATGCATAATTGCAGGCCAGAAAGTGTTGCTCCCAATCATTTATATAATTTTTGGAAAGTGCGCAACCCACAGAATTCATACGTTGCTGCATCATTAGGGCAAAATTTGAGTACATCTTGCTGCAAAAAAAATTTAATTAAAAGATTAAATAATTAGAAATAAATAAATAATATGAAGAACGAGTATCCAATATTCTAGTCAATCAAATAAAGAAGTTGCTTAAATTTAATATATTTTGTTACTTTTCCTACGTACGAGAAGTTTCTAATGGTTCAAGTTAGAAGCCCATATTTACAATATTCGGGGAGTTATACTTAAATCTCTCAGACAGAGGAGCGATGGTAGATGCTAAAGTAAATCAAGCCATATCTCTATAGCGCATGGCTAGTCGCTTTATCAAGCTGATCGGGCTTCAAAGCGCTACAAAATGTTTGAATAGTATGACAAGTTTTAGAGTCTTACGTACCCGGTTGGAGCTTTTTTGTAGCTCATTATGGTCTCCATATCAATGTCTACATATTCGTTAAACCACGCATCCAGTTGGCTTGCCAATATATCATCCAAATCCGGTATTTGATGGGAAAAGCCCTTGTAGTTAAGTGATTGTCCCACATTTGGAAATCTTTTTGTATTACGACAAGCATCATGATGAACCGTACATTGTCGCACATTCATCTCAGCTAAAAATTCCAATTCATCACTCCAGACTACTGCGGCCATTCGTACAGCTGGACTAAAGCCATTGAAGCCACCACGTGCCACCTGATTTCGCATTGAGTTGATCTTATCAAGTATCAAAGTGACTGAATCTTTATTCATGAGCACAACTTCCGCCATAGTGGAGCAATTGAAACCCATTGACTGTAACGGTAAAGTAATGTATTATTAGTAAAGTAATTATGACATGAATTTTTATAATTTCAGATTTTACCCCATCGTTTAAACATCCTACATGCACCGAAAACCGACATAATTTAGTTGTGCAGTAGTCCTCTTTAGGACTGAATGCGTAGATTATTGCAATTATATTCAAAATGAAGACTCCTAAAGAGACCTTCACCATGTTGTGAAACTAAACAAATCACCATATAAATAAAAGGCTTGCAAACACCGTTGACGATTCGGATTTAATTCAGCACATTGCCAATATGTCAAGCTTTATCGAATTAGAACCGTTTATAAAGGAAATTTTAGTGGAATTAAATCATTTACTTGTTATATAAATTGACTTATTTTAAAAAGATTTGCATATTAGTTGATTTTTGGCACAGCAGATATATGCAATATCTTAGTTAGTGGCAAAATTTTAAAATAGCAAAATTTAAAAAAGTCCTAGTCGAATGCAAAAAAAAAAACGAAGTCTCTACATATAACCGTTTTCGATATGCGTTCGTTCTTACGGATGGACAGACGGACGACAATCATGGCTATATCGACTCCTCTATCGCTGCTGTCCATTATTTTTACCTGTTACATATATTTGCACAATACCAATAGGCAGGCTCTTGTAACTTCAGTACATGGTCTAAAAAAACCCATTAGCTTTATAAATATTCAAACATAATACTTAAAAATCGCTTCGTAGTAGTTAAAAAAAATTCGTCTTTTATTTATCTTCTCTGTTCTATTTCAAATTCTAAACTATGATTAAATGAAGATTCATTCTTATACGTTCCAAAATCTATACCTTGTATATCGTCGGGATGAAAATTATCTTGAACCCATTTGGCAAGATCATCTATAGCGCTTCCCTTCCTTTTTTTCTTTTTTGATCTTGTTTCCGCCTTGGATTTTGAAATTGATTTTAATTTTGACTTTGATTTCTTTTTACTATACAACTCGATCTCCTCGGATGATGATAAATGTTTTTGTTCATAGAAACCATTACTATTGAGTTCTTCCGGAATGTATATTTCCTTGGGAGAGCACAGATTTGTATAACGCTGATTAGCGCCGGTTTTGCAATTGACACCGGAATATGCTCCTTGTGTATAAACGCTGCGGCTTCCTTCATATGTGTAACTGTATTTGCACGTCAAATACTGATATTTCCAGTTATCCTTGGTTTGCCGCAAAACGGCACAGCCAACATGCGTACTGCGATCGCGTATCAATTGCAAAAAATGATTAATTTCTTCACTGTGCAAATAAATAGAGAGTTAATCTATTAATAAAAGGTACTTTCGCACACAGCTAATAGGCTTACCCCTTTCTCCCGCGTACAGTCATAATGCTGTTTGGCGTAGAATTCTTGTACTCATCGAACCACATACGTATTTGACTTAACACAATCATCTTTGGATTCTGCTCATCTTGGAATTTATTATAAGCCAAGTTTTGTCCAGGCCTTCCGAATGTTTTCGTGGCGAAACATGCGCTACGCTTCATCGTACACTGCTTCACATTCAGTTCGGCAAGATAGGCAAGCTCCTTGCTCCAAGCTATTGTGGCCATCTTTGAGGCAGCTGGAAAACCTACAAAGGTACCTCGTGCCAGCTGATTGCGCAATGAGTTATGCGCATGAAGTATGGCCTTGACGAGTGATCTGCCCACATCGATAATTGCTGCATCCTTCATGCAGCTCTGCGCTAAACGCTGTGCTCAAATTGGTTACATTTTTTTTGTTTGGAACCAATAATAAATTATTTGAAGTACTTACACCATGATTATTGCAAGCTATATGCGCTACAGAACTCTCGCATAAGTCCTTGAAGCATAATTTATTTCCACTTACTTTAAAATACGAAAATAGAAATTGCAAAATTAAAAACTCCATGAGTTTTCGACTCATTTCGTTGTGTTGTGGGAGAAGTGCGATGTTTCAAAACTAATTATTCGGACTACATATCTTCGACTCAGTTCGACACTTATTTATACTTTTGCATTTATTTAATAGATTTACGTAAGCATTCTGTTGACATGTGACAATTTTCACCTTCAAAAGTCATTCAAGAAGTCACGTTGTCGAGAACGGGTGTAAAACCTCCACATTGCTATAGAAACGATGCTACGGTAAATCAAATTCACTTGTATCTATTTAATTCATTTTTAACGCATATAGACTTGTTGTCTCGGAGGTAATTAATTATAATAGGTGGTAATTATAACAGTTAATTCCTAATACATTAAAGTATGACTTATGACTAATTTATGTCTGCTCTTAAAGTACTCTTAAATACTAGTTTATATTCTTTATCCCAAAACAGATTTTCGTTCAAATTCACTTGTATCTATTTAATTCATTTTTAACGCATATAGACTTGTTGTCTCGGAGGTAATTAATTATAATAGGTGGTAATTATAACAGTTAATTCCTAATACATTAAAGTATGACTTATGACTAATTTATGTCTGCTCTTAAAGTACTCTTAAATACTAGTTTATATTCTTTATCCCAAAACAGATTTTCGTTAACTCACACTGCCCACTTGGTATTACAAACGCTGTATATTTAATTGTTTCTTCCGCCATTTTAATCTAATGGACTCCTTACTTTAGGTCCGTTACAGTAAACACTTTCAGCCCTTGTACATATTCACGGCAAATTTATATTAAAAGTAAAATTGTAATCATCCCCTACGATCAGCTTTTTAATGCTTTGTAAAATGTGTAAAGAATACATCATAGTTACTTCTGATGAATTATCGATGAACTTTATTTATCCCTCCAACTGCAGATATTTTTTGCTTCACATCTTATATCTTCAAATACTTCTTCATTCTGCAATTTTGGTTCTACAACAACACAAAGTAACTACTTCTATTTAAGACTATTAATATCCAAAGGTACTCTGGGTCTTCAATATAATATTCAGTTTACAGTTCTATTTCTAAATTTATTTCTTCTTCTTCTTTTATCCGCAGTTCTTCTTCTATCAAATATTGTTTTAAAAAATTTCGATTTTATTTAAATTTTGTTTTATTTTTTTATATTTTTTTTTTTTCATTTTCTTTCATTTTCTTTTAAAATGTCTTTAAATATTCAATTAGATACTCAGCAGCATTTTTTTCATTTCCACGTATCTCAAAAATTTTTCTTGTTGTTTTTCTTGTTGTTCTTCTGGTTGTTTTTTCTTCGGAGCTTTCAAAAGATTTTTCTTCGAAGCTTGGTTTTTGAACCGATTTTTCTTCGGAGCTGCTAAATTGGTGACTCCCAACGCCTATGTCATTCTCATCAGTTTCAGGTTCATCTGTTGATAGCGCATCTGTAGACTCTGCCGAGTCTACAGATTCTTCTGTAGGTTCCGCTTCAGGTTCTTCTGTTGACGCGCTAGGCTTGGTGCACTCTACATAATCGAATACTTCCTTCTTGCTGCACAGATTTGTAAAGTCTTTATCTATACTGGATTTGCAGTTCTCCGCAATAACACCGCCAATTTTATACACAGGTGGACAAGTATCAGCGGTCGAGCTATATGCACAAGCCATATGCTGATGCGTAAAGTTTTTATCATCTTCATATTGGACAATGGAACAACCAATTTGATCGGCACGATCGCGAACCATTTGCAAATAGTGTTTCAACGTACCGTTTCCAAATAATACATCATCAGTGCTAATCTGTCGGCGCTCTTCAAACCACATGTTTATCTGACTTTTTATAACTTCCAGTGTATCCTGTTGGCCTTGAAAACGATTATATGCCAAATTCTGTCCAGGCATAGGAAATGCATCGGTACTAAAGCAAATACTTGGCTTTAATTTACATTGTCGAACATTTAGTTCCGCCAAAAAAGCAAGTTCATGATTCCAACGCATCAAGCCCATTCGTAGTGCTTTGCCGAAACCTTTTAGACCTCGTGCCACTCTATTTCGCAATGCATTGTGTTGATTGACGATAATTTTTCGATCAGCTTTAGTCAAGAACACAACAGATGCCGAACCCCCGCAATCAGCCATCATTCTCTAAATTGATAATAGGTGCAATTATTAATCAAAAAAAAATTTAAGAAAAATCAGCTTACAGCATCATTTCTACAAGCAATGTGTCGCACTCCTTTTGGACAATATTTTTTGTCGCAATAATTTGTTGCATGAACGACGAGTAAACAAGAAAATATTACCATTTGAACAAAGAACGTTCGAGAGAAATGCATTTTGAGCCTGTTCTGAACTAAGTTCAATCAATTCAATAAAATTTAACAAAATTTTTCACATTAAATGCTTAATATTTGTAATTGACTTTTTAATTATTATATATAAGTGGAACTAATTCCGAGTTCGATTGAGAAATAGAACGAAGATGCAATAGAAGTAAGACACAGAGTTATAGTAGCAGCTATCAGTATCAGTAATACGTATCTATATTTATTTATATATATTTATATTTTTAAAAGTCTATTATTTATAAATATAATTTATCCCCAACGATGTTGTTTCGCAGATCGTACTTTAGTTCTTTTCTTTTTGCCTTTGGGTTTAGTTTTGTTTTTTTTTCCATCAACTGATACTGAAAGCGAATGGTTTTCATGAATATGACTTTCTTCTTCAGTGACACTAAGATTGAAGCCTGTACCGTTAGTTACATTTTTAATAAAATCTATAAGATCACCAATAATATCTTCCTCACTTTCACTCTCAGAACCACTATCACCACTCTCACCACTATCACCACCACCATTTCCACCTCCTCCGGTTCCACCTCCACCGGTCCCACCTCCTTCAGGATTACCTCCACTATCAGGATTCTTAGTAGTTACTTCTTGACTACTTTCACTAGATTCCGGTCTTTTTCCAGTACCGTAGTGGAATTTTTCGTGAGTTGAACACAGACTTGTGTAATCTGGATTTAAGCCAGTTTGGCAACGATCTCCAGGAGTTTTACCGAATTCAAATACACCATCATCGCAATGATCCAATCCAACGGCATATTTGCAAGCCATGAATTGATAATTCCAACCGTCTTTTGTCTGAAACAGTACTGCACATCCAACGCGATCAGATCGGTCTTTGATGAGTTGAAGAAAATGTCCCACTTCCTGTCTAAAAATTAATAATTAAAAAAATGCCATGAAATAAAATTACGCAATATTTTGATTGAAAATACCTAAAGCACAAGTGTCCCGAAAGTGATTTAATATTATTTGTTATAATAATGCATTTTTGAGTAGCCTCTTTCTGCATTTCATATTTATTTGCACAAACTTACTTTGCACATTTTTTTTAAAATTCTTTTTGTACGAATTTTCAAACACATATGATAGGATGAAGCATGTCTATATGCCTAAAGAGAACTTGGATCCAATAGTATTCAAGTTTTCGTTAAATCTTTCAAATTGAATTATTGCTATTATGAATGCAAAGATATGACAAATTTTGTTTATGGCTTCTACGGGAATGGAGCATAATTCCCTCCGACTTTGAGCAAACTTAATACATATATATATGTACAAATTTCATACCTTATATGTATCTCAAATTAATGCTATGATATGTTGAATTTTTTTATCGCTTGTATGGGATTTAGACCAAAACTTAAACGGATTACTTTCGTGACCTACCCGAAGTTTTTTTTTTAGTCTCCTGTTACATACTAATTCAATACTCACTTTCCCACGCCTGTTAGGTCAAGAATACTCTGCAAATTGACGTAACGATATTCGTCGATCCACATGAGTAACTGTCCTTTAATAATTTTTCTTGCATTCTGTTCACCTTTGAATTTGTTGTAAGCCAAATTTTGACCAACAAATGGATACAAGGTAGTATTCGTACACTCGCTATTCTTCAACATGCAGCGCTTTACGTTGAATTCGGCCAGTTTCTCCAATTCGTCGTCCCATTGCATGGTCGCCATACGCGAAGCAACAGGCAGACCATTAAATTGACCTTTAGCGACTTCGTTGCGTATGGAATTGTGTCTTTTAAGAATTGTGTTGCGATATTTTTCAGACATTTCCATCAATTCGGCGCTTGAATCACATTCATTGCCGATTTTCCGATTCTAGTTTAAAGTATTACTATTATTCTTATTGTACTTAATATTTTTCCAAAATAAAGACTAACTTACGCGCCTTGTAAAGCAGCCAATATGTTTGATGCCTGGCGGACAAAGCTTCTTATCGCAGTAGTCGGCAGCATCGATATGCAACAGTACCACAGCAAATATTACACAAAGCATAAACTGGGGCATGCTGAGCCATACAGTCGCTTCAAAACTCCAAATGACAATAACTCAGTTGGATCGATATGTTGCAAACGTATAAAAATTTCATGGCATGCAATTTGTGCCGCAACCAATTTGTAATTATTGTCTATACTAAATGCTATTAAGAAAACTTTAATACAAACAAACAAACAAACAAACAAACAACACTGCGAACACACCCTTCACTTTATTTGAATACAAACAGGTACTTAATATACTACATATATTCTTTAACGACTAACCCCAACGATGTGCTGTTCTGGTTCTTTTGCCTCCGCGCTTTTTTTTAAAGAAATTTGAAATAAGCGATTGATTGTGTGCTTGTGCCGTTCCCAAGCCTTTGTTTTCTAACCAAAATCGCACACCACTACGCACCCTGCCAGTCAATTCACTGTCACTCGATTTATCCTGGGTTTTTACAGTAGTCGCGAAGAGTCCATCATCATCAGAAGACGACGAAAATTGCTTGGCATCGCCTGGTAATTTTGTACAATTTGATCCAAAGGGTTCTTCTTCACTACATAGGTTTCTGTATTTTCTATCCGAACCAGTTATGCAACCGTCTGCAGGATACACCCCAAACTTGTAGGTGTTTTCGCATCGTTCATGCTTTGCATTATATTTGCAAGCTATGAACTGAAACATGTCAAAGCGTTTTGAATTTGTCTCCGGCGTGCGTAGCGCAGCGCATCCAATTCGATCTGCTCGATCACGAATTACTTGCAAAAAATGTCCAACTTCATGACTGAAATATTAATAATTATTTCGATTATATATGTGTATATTCTAACTCGCACATACTTTCTAACTCCGAGTCCATTTTTAAGGCTGTTTAGATTGGCATAATGATGCTCTTCAATCCACATGGTTATTTGTCCTTTAATAATTTTTTGTTTGTTCTGTTTGCCTTTGAACTTATTATAGGCCAAATTCTGTCCAGGTAATGGGTAGATTTCGGTGGCAAAACATTCTGAATTGCGCAATTGACAACGTTTAACATTTAACTCGGCAAAATACTGCAAAGTTTCATCCCATTGTAGTCGCGCCATATGTGCAGCCACTGGCCATTTTTTGAAGTTACCTCGAGCCAATTGATTGCGAAATTCATTATGCCTGCGTACAATCAAATCGCGAAGAGTTTCTGTCATTTCAATTAATTCTGCATTCTTTCCACAACGTTTATCAAATTTCTACGAAAAAATAATAGTAACAGTAAGGATAATTTGCATCCTTATAGCATAATTCTTACACCATTGTTATTGCATGCTATATTGTCACCATTGGGGCAGTACTTCTTATCACAATAATCAATTGCGTGGCCAATACTTAGCAAGAAAATCAATATCAGCAAACTTCTTAAATAATAGAAGATCAACATTTTTTTTTTTATAAAAAAACACACAAGTTACAAGTCACAAGTTACAAAGTTATATAATCTAGACTTATATAAGCAACATAAACGAGGCCACGTACTCAATGCAATACAATTCGTTACACATTTTTGGCATTAATAAAATTTTGTTAGTAAGTGTAACTAATTTGTTGACTATTTTGCGAAAAACAAATTAAATTTAATTTAGTTTTACTGAAAAATATTTGCTTCTTAAATAAAACGCAATTGCCGTGGTATAAAAGGTCAGACACGTGGCAACGCTCTAATTCAGTTGCAATGAATTGGCTGAAGTATTTTGTGGCTACATTTTTTTACTGCTCCTGCACGGTCGCATTTACAGTCGACTATTGCAATCCGAATTTGTGTCCCGACGTTGGCACACATATTGCCTGCAACAATAAAGGAGTAAGTAAATATTTTGTGCTTTCTAGTTCAAATCTAAACTAACAAACAAAAAACATCTTTCGGCAGCGATATGGCAGCACTTGCAGCGCAAACGCTAGCATCGTACATATCAGTGGCACACTTCAGACTTTCATATTGAATAAATTGAATGAATATCGAAATAAAGTCGCATCCGGAACTTTCGAACATTTTCGCACTGCACATCGTATGGCCACCTTGCAATGGGATTCCGAACTTGCTACTTTGGCTGAGCTATCTGTAAGGCAATGTGCACATCGTCATGATGTCTGCCACAATACGGCACGCTTCAAGCATGTAGGTCAAAATTTTGGGCATGTAGTATTTAAAGCCGAGCAACATGATCTAAAATTTTTAATTGCGCACAAATTAAATAAATGGTTTGAACAATACAAATATGCAACACAGGCACATATAAATCGGCTCGGCCACAACGTGGACAGGTAAGTTGTTTTATTCTCTCTCAAGACATGCGATATGTTAGCCATATAGCATATACATTCTTCATTTGTTGGCTTCTTTTACTCAAAAGTTTCAGTTTAACAATCAAAGCAATATTATTGTGTATACATAGTTCTCTAAAAAGGCTAACAAACATATATTACCATAGATCACCATCAAAAGTCGCGCCAATATAGATGTGTCCACCCGTCTGAACTCTTGTCTATAAAAGATATATTCTTAAAGTTAAAACTCAACAATTTAGAAGGGTATTCAAAAAATTTTTTTGCTGTTGTTAATATAGCTTGACACCCTAAATTTGGAATATCTTACAAAAACTCTTCATGTGGGGAACATCAAAGTTTCAGGCTCCATTTAAAAAGGTAGAAAATTAATAAGAAAAAATGGTTCTAACGAAAAGTATTTTGCTCCTCCCACTTCTCATTCCACGAATAAGTGCCTTATAAAACCTTTTTTTCATGTATACCAAAAAAAGGGAGGACGGAATTATCATAAGTCGTTCAAATTAAATTGCTTTTAAATCGGCGTTTATTATCCGATTTTGATGAAGTTTTGGGATTTTGGCTTAGAGAGACGTTATCTCCATACTTTTAATGGGGGGAAAGGACAATACATATTTTAAAATAATCAAATTGTAATTGTTAAGCTTAACCAATTGAATTCGATTTTCTTTTTGCCTGCATAGCAACGACATTACCAGCTTTACACAACTGATTCAAGAACGTGCCACCCATGTGGGCTGTGGTATACTACGCCAAACATATCGCTCATGGGGTGATCAATACATTGTCTGCAATTTTGCACGCGAAAACTTTATCAATCAACCAGTTTACAGAAGTGTAAGCAAGATCGCTGGCGCCGGTTGTGAAACGGGCATTAATCCGATATATCCCAATCTGTGTTCCTTAAATGAACACTACGATGTGAACGTGGTCGATGATTTCGGTAATAGAGGAATCATACCGCCAATACGGTTTAGTTTCAAGAGCGCTCCGTCTATATAAACTCGATTTCCATATGACCAATAAGAGGAACTCTTAAATAAATGCTAGGTGCTGGGTATCGGAAACATATATGCAATATCTCTATTTATATTTAACTTTAAACTATTATAAACTCCCCTACACTATCCACACACACTAAATGTATTGTAATAAAGTAAATTTTAAAAACTTTTAAATACCATTTTCACGAAAGATTTATTATTAATTAAGCATATAATTATTAAACAGCCAAATATTCAATAAAATATTTACAAAACTTACCATTTTATGTTATTCAACTTTGGACTTTGGCATCGAATTAGGAATTGGCAATTATGTTGCCTTAATTGAAATATATTTTAAACTTTTATTAAATTTAAAACTGCTTAGAAAAAAATTTAAATTAATTATACAAAATACCATATACATACATACGTAGTTTGTAGTGTATCTACAGTTTAAACAATTTTATTTTAGATTTAGATTATCGAAAGCATTCGCTAACTTCTTTACAGCTGCTTCACACATTTACTTCTAATCTAAACATATACAAAGCAACTATTACTTGTCATTTGCGCTCAGTAATTGTTTTCCTGGCGATTGGGTTCAATGGTGACCCGCGCATATGGACTGCCAGCGCCTACTTTGCGTCGCAGCGTCACACCACGATGCGGGCGCAGACCCATTACTATCAAATATACGCCCACCGAACATATAGCAATAAGTCCCAGTATCATAATTCCGTAAACCCAACGCGGCCACGAATCGCAGATGAAGTCCGCGGTGCGTGCATTTGAAATACGCATACCGCGTAAGCGCGACGGTTTGAAACAGCGTCCATTTGTCTCAAGCGGCAGCTGTTTTACCCAAACTAGCTGACAGTCACAATACAGCGGCATGCCGTTGAGGTCCAGTTCGGTGAGTTGTGCAAAAATCGGCTTAAGAGTGGCATTAAATGTACGCAAAATAGTGCCGCGAAAAATCATAGAACGTAGCGAGGGTGACCATTTTGTCGTATTGACACCAAACGCATGTTCGTCGATGGATTGCAGACGACGACTGTTCTGAAAGCTAATCTTTTGCAGTGTTTCCAATGGTTTTAATGAGTCGAACGCAATGCTCTGCAGACGCGGCATATCCTCGAAATATAATTCTGTAATATGCGTCAAATTAGCCGTGTCTATGTATTCCAGACTATCCAACAGATTTTCACTAAGATCGAGCGTTTCCAGCGACACAGGCAAATTCTGTGGCACACGCTGGAATTTGTTGCGACGCAAATACAATTTCTTGAGTGTAACTTGTGTGGGCAGCACAAGCGTTGTAAGACTACAGGCTTCCAGCTTTAGTGTTTGTAGCTTCAGATTAATCGAAAATGTTTGATAAACATTGAGCTGAGCTACTGAATCATTCAGCTGTCTATTCCACGAAAGACTTAGCGACTCCAGCACAAGCAACGGCGCAAATATTTGCGCTGGCAATGTATGCAAATTATTATGCGATAAATCGAGCACTTGCAGATGCACCAAAGCATCGAAGGACTTTGCACCGATGGTCTGTATGCTATTCCAGCTGAGATACAGCTCACGCAAATTGCCCAGTTTAGCGAAATTCTGTGCCACCAGTTGGCTAACATTGTTGTGCATGACATTGAGCAATCTTAGACTATCGCTGTCAAAGCGCGGCACGCGTTCCAGTGCATTCCATGAGAGGTCGAGATTATCAATATAAAGCGGCAGTGCTTCACTTACATCGTTTGCCTTAAAATTCTTGTAGCTGCAGTCGACATGCACCGCACGCATGCCCCATGGTGAGGCGCTCACATTGCTGCATTCGCACGATTGCCGCGTATTCTTGTGCGCGACCGGATAACAAAAACGCTCAAATTCATCACTTTCCACAGCATCGATGCTCTCGGCGGTGCTGCAAATGAATGAGCTGAGCAGCAAAAACGTAGACAACAGCAGCGGCAGCTGAACTAGTTTCATGTTTAGCAAATGTTTCGGATTTCAACTATTTTCGTTAGATACTTGACGCACTCAGCACTTATTTTCCACTAAACTTTAACCGTGCTACTCATTTTAAGATACGCACAACGCATTCACTCATTCAGCACAGCCCAGCCCAACCCAACCCAACCCAGCCAGACTGCTGCTTTCCATATCTTATCATATTGGAATGATTACTAATACAGTACGCAGCTGTTCCATATTTCTGTACAGTTCAGTTCACTTCAGTTCATTTCGTTCTTTTGCGATGATAAGATAAGATTCGCTATTTGTTTTTGTGGTTTGCTATCATCAATAAATTTTCGACAGGTTTCAGGGCATTCCAATATATGTAGTAAGGTATTAAGTATTAACTGTTTGTTGCAAGGTTTGTAACATACTCAAATATTTATTGTGGAAGCGGTTACAAATTTTTTTATTGTTGACAAAAGTAGAAAATATTATTCATACAAAAACCCAAAAAGACACAGATTTGCATGGGCACATATAAAAGCTCAGAAGCCAGGATTTGGTTTTAATGGTTTATAGAATACTAGTCATCGGAAGTGGGAAATAGACGAGACTAAATATGCAAACTTGAAATGTCTATATTGCATAGTCTCCCATTTCTCGATAGTCATACGGACAGCCAGATGGACATGTATATATATCGACGTTTTGTAATATTTTTTAAGGATTGACGTAAAATATAACAAATTCG
Source organism: Leucophenga maculata (assembly GCA_035044805.1). Taxonomy (NCBI): domain Eukaryota; kingdom Metazoa; phylum Arthropoda; class Insecta; order Diptera; family Drosophilidae; genus Leucophenga; species Leucophenga maculata. The sequence continues at coordinate 1,864,937 of JAWNNP010000446.1, forward strand.
ATCTAGACCTATACAGCAATTTTTATAAGGATTAATGTAAAATATACAGAAACTCAGAAGGAGGATTAGATTAGATTAGATTAGATTTGTTTGGTTTGCGCCAATTCTCCCTTAAAAAGGAAGTTGAAAGAGAAGAAACTAAACTTCGAAAGCTGTAAGCTGTATCTATTATAGTCTACAAGTTCTCCTTGTTCATACAGATAAACAGACAAACGGACATGTTTAAGTCGAATCGTTGCTGTTCAAGAATATATATATATATACTTTATGGCATCTACCTCACCTCTGTATGTTACGAATTTATGAATTTATATGAATTCTACGCCGGGCATTGCCGGCTTAAGTTGCTTGTAGTTATATACATATGTGCATTATTTATAACAGCTTAAATTAAAACTCATTTAAACAACCACTAATTAACTAGAATTTGCATTTTTTCTATATATTTTTTTTATATATGTAAATATATATTTTCAAACTATATACAAGTACGTACGTGTATAAATATTGTATCGCAGTATCTGTAATCCGTTGAAAGTCAAAACTTAACTTTAACATCAAATCATATGCATCAGCGCTTCTCTATGTAGAGCTTAAATAATTATGCCTTTGATTTTGTATTTTTTTAACTTTTATTGCAACACATTTAAGGCTCTGCTTGCAAAAATGTATGAGGATTACTGTAAGTCCTTACAGCACGCTGATGTATTGTATGTGCACATGTATGTATCTTAGGCGGGTTTCGTCAATGCGCAACTAATATTACAAGGACTTTGTGCGTAACGCTCAGTCACTCTTTTCAATTTATTATACATATGTATATATAGTAAGTGTACGAGTATATCTAAATAATGAAATTGTAGGATTTTAAAGAGCCTTAAAGCCGTCTGATATTAAGTTTCAGGCTTACATTTGGTGGCATTTTAAAATTGATGAAGCGCAGACACACACAGAGGCTTTAAAAGTATCATTCATGTATGTATATAAAAAATTTGCATAAATTCTTGCTGCTATGTGTGTGACTGGGAGTGTGAAAATTTACGCCATTTTCTGTTTGTTTATTTTTTTTTTTTTTTTTGTATAATATTACAAGTAACCATGTATGTAGACCATGCCAAAGAGCCAGGCACGCCTTGGATTGTCATGAATTCATCGGGTCTCGGAAATACAATAAGTTGACGCTCATTAGTACGTTTATTTATTCGCTTGTCAATGTAGGATACATGTTTTACATATCACAATAATGAGTGTGTGTGTGCATGTCTGCTCATAATGAGTGTAAATGAGCTGAAGTGAAGTTCGCTTAAATTCATGGCACATCACATACATTAAACAATTATTAAGCGAAAATTGATTTTAAAGCGACTCATTAATTCTGCTGCGAGAATAAATTTTCAAGTTGTGTTTGTAATTGCGTTTTAATTTATTTTTACATTATTTAGCTGCATTAATTTAAGAACTGCATTTATTCCATTCGAAATTTGCCATCAACAGTTTACCACAAAATAGTGTTTGCTAATTAAACTTTAATACAATTAATTGAACACTCGTAGTACTAGACATGTGTATATTAATTTTTTGTAGCGAGGTCTCCTCACCGATTTCAACCACAATGGAATATATATATTTTTTTCTTCTTTTCATACAAAGACCCACAAAGGTGCAACAGAATTTATGAATCGATTTGGCGCTCAATTAATGCTTTAACAAATGACTGTAGCTGAGCTTTATCTACTCATTCTTTACTTTTTCTACTTAAAGCAAAAAATAAATTTCTATAATTTCCTAGAATCATGCCCTTGTCTGAAAATAAATACGCATGTATAAATCATTCAGTTGGGACAAGTTTAAATTACATTAATAATAGTTTTCAAAGTTAAGAGCAAAAAGTTCATAGTCAACATGAAACCATTAATAAAATATTTTATTTAGTAATTAATGCAATGTATTTAATTAAACCGACATAGGATATGTTTGTGTTTATATATTATTGACGATATATTTAAATTGAAAAAGCGTTTAATCATTTCAATAAATGAACCAAACACATTATTCATACACATTCGAATACATCTGTCAACTTTTTCCCACTGAGTGATGTCGTAAATCATATTAATTCAGCTGCTGTCATATGCATACACACGAATAATTATGAGCTTAATTAATATAATTCATAGTGCATATAAAAATATAAGATAAACCTATACAGCGTTGTTAATAGTATTTAATTGACTTTCAAGCTTTCAAGCACCTTCCATTTTATTTCAGTTAGATATTTCATCATATATCAGACGAATAGACAGACGTAAATTGAATACGTTTACCTCGAATCGACACTTCGAGCTGTTTAAATATATATTCAAATATTTCATTACAAACGTACTGACAAACTGATATATTGAAGAAAGACAGCACCTGCCATTTGTGACAAGAATGCCCAGCAGCTTTCGCAACCAATGCCACAAAGTGCAATTTGCACTCAATTGCAATTGCATTGGCTGTTAGTGTGGGCGCGCGTCCCAGCTCAACTCCCTAGTGTACTGGTGGTTTGTCTGAATAAGTACTACTCTGTCATAATCACTATTACACGGCCCCATTATCAAGCTCGTTTATATGCACGTGCGCTAGCCGAACTTTACTTTGGGCTAGCATACGATTGACTTTAATGACATTTACATGACAATGGCGCATTTAAACAGCAAACGAACGATTTGACACGGCGTTTGAGCATTAGACACGAGGCATCCATTACATTACATCCAAATAAAACGTTCAATTGACTGAATATGCATAAATTTACAATCCTGACTGCTCTACAAAATGGCATAATATAATATTAAAATCGAGTAAAATGGCTTCAATCGTAACTGCACTACTTCGAAATACCCTGCCTAGTTTTTCATGTACGCAGAACAAAATATTTTTCTCAGTCTTTTAAATTCAAGTCGGGTTCGCCATATGCATCATGTATGCTAAAGATCTGTTGTACGGTTAGTACAAGCTGGCCTATATCCAATTCATCGAATATCTCAAAAAACACATGATTCCTACGGATCATACTTCATACTCATCGCTACTCAATTACAAATATTTTAAGCTTCCTGCGTTCTATCAGTGTGAAAACTATTGCGTAGTTTGCTGTGTAGGCCATGCATTACCAGCAGGTTGAAGAAAATATTTTCGTTCTTTGAAAGCGCGTCATTACATCTCAATTCGGCATATCGTCTTTGCAGAAAGTAACTTTCCGTAGTCTAGTTTTCATCGAGTGTTGAGACGAACAGTCCGAATGGATGATCAATTTGATACTTTGATCGGGGGTATTCTTTGCGGATGTTCAGATATTGAAATCTGATGGTGCTGAATATCAAGTCCCGACGTGCTGCGAAATCGATAAGCCTCACCCGCTAATGGTGTAGATAGTGTTACGAAGGACAAACGATTTTTTTGCTCTTAAACGCTCGCTTAATTCAGCTTCTACCACGGATTTTTTCGGCGTTGAAGTTCTTAACCATGACGCTTAGTACATTCCACAAGATGCTTAATTTGATCCGCCTAGTTTTTCTGCCTGTTACATAAATTTGCACAAATTTAATATACCCTTAGCTCTCTAGAGTAGCGTATATAAAAGCCTAACGAGTTCATTTTCCAGTTGTTTAACTAACGCGCCATGTCACATTTTACCGTGCATGTCGAACGGAAGTCATCATTTTGAGTTGGTAGCACGTTTTGCACAATTTGTGTCTTTTTTGCGCTTACCAAAATGGCACTTAACATGCATTTCCGAATAAAGTTTGAACAGTGCATGTGTGCATGTGTGTGTGTGTGCTATGTTCGTCCTTAACTTCGTTTGCCATCAGAATTATCTAGTATGGTACAATTGCCAACAGGAAATTCAGTTTAAAGTGCATCACTTTTTCATACGAACAACATACCCTTGCAGGTGCTAGGTAGCTGCGATTAACCTGTTTCCACTTTGTATATATTCGCATTTGCATGCACTTAATTCGCTTTCATTTGACTGTGCACTCATCCAACTCTGTGCTGTTCCTCTGACTGTCCGTTGCTATAAGGGTGCGCATTTTGTACTTTCATTTATTTAATTAAATAATGCATTCTGCTTCAGTCAAATTGTTCTTTGGCCCCACGCTGACGTGTCCTTGCCTTTAGCGCATTAAGAGACGTTACATCACCCTGCACTTGACGTTTCAAAAAAATGTAAGTTAACCCAATTTCTATTTGGAACTGCAGTGAAATTTTAATTAAACTCTCGTTGGTAAACAATCAGCATGAGGTCGCTCTTGAATGCAAATTTAAAACCGCAGAGAACTGCCTCAAAAGTGTCCACTATCCGCTGTCACGAGTTGAATAAACATGAAGTTACTGCTCAAAGGATATTGCGAATGCGTTAAAGTGTTGACTTTTGCCGCCGAGGTGACAGTCCGGAGACAAGCAATGCAGTAGGCTTCGCATTAATTGCATATATTTACATTCATGTCTTTATATGAGTTTTCATTGCAAGAATAATAAATAAAAAAACAAATCAATCAAACAATGCTTAGTTGCACAATTGGAAGCAATAATGAATTATTTAGAAGTTAAAAAACCAAATGTTGAAAGCCAGCTTACTTAAATAGCCGCCAACAGTTGCTCGATCATGGCAACTCTATGTGCGTGGGATAGCGTCATCATGCAAAGACGAAAGATCACTGCCAGGATAGTGCAGACAGGGTTTCGAAAAACTTCGTTCGTATTGTCGTGTTGAAAGCAGGTTTATCGTTGCAAATTAGGCGGTGTATGTCAGCCTTGAATATTTCGTGAACATCAACCAGCTGGATATTTGCACCGTTCCTCTTTAGGATGCAGACATTCCAATTGCATATCCTTAAACTGTGATTCTTATATCATTTGCGTAGTTCGTCATCATATATGCATCTTATCTGAGGCATCATTTTTGTTTTCATATATGATGCCTTACCCTTCACCGCCACAGGTTCCTTTACTTTGTTACGTCTAACATTTTTTGAAATACTGTATAAATCGTTGATATTGTAGAAAAGTTTGTCCAATGTTTATTCACCATAGAACACATCAATTTCCTATTGCCTACACTTAACAAGTTGAGACGCATAAAATGGAATTGTAACAAGTTTTATTACCCAATCAAGTGCTCGTACATAAAAATAAGCGCTGTCCATGCTGTATGTCAGCAAATATTCGTATAGTAGATTCCAATCCCTTCTCCTTAAAAGTTTGTAGCGTGGAACAACTACTATAAGCACATCATAAAAGCAAAGTAATAAAAATATCTAAAAAAAGAAAAAGGAAAGCAAATACATATTCAACTTAACGAAAACTCCCACGCTTACTTTAGTATAACGTACTTACTTACTATAAAATGGAACTGAACTCACTCGAAGTCAAGCAACTAGCGAACGTCTATTTACTATATTACTTGTACTTTTACAAAAAATAATAAGACACATAAACGCAGTAAAACTAGAACCAATTTTAGCGTCGATAAACCCGATCTTTTAATGTCCTTTATTATTTGTATGAGACTATTACTGAGTTTTGAGTCAGCTATGGCAAAAAATAAAAAAAAAAAATATTGAACAACATGCAGATGGACAGACAGACGAGGAACATATTTTCAACGAGCTGACCAAGAATATTTAAACTTTGTTGGTCTTTAATACGTTACAAACTTACAGACAACCGAATAATACCCCAACAAGGGTCAACTAGCAAAACGAAACATCAATTTGAAGCTGTACGCTACAGTAGGAGCGCACTTAAGCGCCTTACAGCGTAGGAAGACTGCAGATGCTGACCAGCATGAAACGAAATGAATAGCTTGTATAAGTATTAACAACTTCATTACTGCTCCCAAACACGCTGGCGTCTCTATATGTCTCTATATGTGTAGCATGTACAAGCCGTCAGCTTTTCGAACAATATTTTTAGCAAGCATAAAAGTATGATCCCAAACGCTTTTGGTCAGCAGACTTTAGCAGAAGCAGCAGCTGCTGCTGCCACTATGCCTGAGACTGTGAGAAGAGAGAGTACATTAATTTACGGATTAGTAAAGCAATAAATCTTCAATGTTGCAGCAAAAGCCGAAAAAAGATTGACAGCTAGATTGAGTGCTATTTGCAGAGCATGTAGCGAACTCGAACTCAGAGTTGCTTACATAGTGCTCGTAGGGTACTTATGGTCGACGAGTTCATTTATATTTACTCTGATTACTATTTAGACGCATGGAGGCCAAAGTGCTTCGTCCTTGCGCAACTAATGGCATTTCGAGATAAGCAAATCAACGGACTGAATGAACTGGCGTAAAAGTGACATTTATGAAAGAGATGTCACGTTTGGAATGGTAAACGTAAAAATAAAATAATTAGCACAAAGTCTAATGGCAACGCTCCAAAATGCAGTAATGCAGGATGATTGAACTTTCTCTCAACACTATTCATTTCAAGCGCGCTGCTGCATGTAGTTGTAAAACAACAAAATCACTGATTTTGAATGTACATTAAATTTGCCAAATGAGCTGCATTGAAAGGATACTTCATTTCTTGCTTTTAGCATCACTCTGACTGCATGCCAATCTATCTGTTCCCTCTTTGGCAGTTTCGTGCACGTATGTTCAATAGAGAAACAAGCTACTCGTATGCAGCACAGAAATCAATTACTACCAACGAAACAAATCAAGTATGATGCATGGAGCCAAGCAGCCTACAAACAACATGCATTGGAAATAATATGTTTGGAACTCATAATAGAGTACTTTACATTAGATTTCAAATTGGACACACAGACAGAAATTTAAACGAATAGAATTAGTTAGAAGAAAGAATTGCAGAGAATTTATCTCATTACAGAGACTATGCACATTAGGAAGTGGGCTTATAGCCGCACAGACAGACGGACAGCTAGAAATGTTTATATTAACTCGCCATTTAATGCAGATCAAGAACATATATACTTTGTGGGAGCTATCACACCTCCTCCGCTCAAACTAAGTATACCTGTTTTCTCTATGGGAACAGAGTATAAAAAATCGCACGAAAGCTTGTCACCCTGCTTCGAACTTCTCTTGGTATAAAAGAGATCAGGGAGGTTCTTTCATATTTTGCAAACTCTTTTTGTATGCGATAGCATCGTCTTGCAGATGCGAACAATATTGTTGGTATGTGATGGATTGTCCGGATAAAGTGTTTACAAGCAATCAAGTTCGGATCTCCATCTAAACCATGCATCTCTTGCGTCCCTTGGAGTAAGATTATGAGCCCAGTGCAGCGTTACTGGGCCAAAGGCAAATATAAAGAGTATTTTAACTTCTGTTCTGGTTTCTTCGCAATTTCAGCAAAAACTGAAAAGATTTTTTTAAGCTGCAAATGATTTGCAATTTTGCTTATTTGAACTAGTTTTGTGTTTGACTTCTCACTTTTCAATATGCAAAATATTGTAGCATGGTCTTTGTGTATTTGTGCTGCATACATTATAAAATTTTAATTTATGTCTTAAACATTATTAATTATGCACAGTCAATAACAGCATATGCGAGAGAGTAACTTAAAAAAATGCTTATAGCCGATGTTCATTTGAGTGAAGATGGGAAAATTAATTAGGAAAATATTTTTTACAAAAAAAGTATAGCTTGACTTGATTTTTATGAGAAAAAATACTCATACGAAAGTTAAAAAAATATTAAAAAAAAAAAAAAACAACAAAGGACCTAGTGCAACATTATTGATTGAACATTGAATAAATATTAATGTATTTTTCATGTACCTAGAGATTTCAGTGCGAGTATGTACAAGTGAGAGGCTATGTATATCCTTTTACATGGGTATTTACTCACGCCGCATGATATTGAAATATTTGACATTTTCAGCAAGTTTTGGCTACAAAGGACGAACAAAAGCAATACACATATACAAGTGAAATGAACTCATGACTCAGTCGAAATCCTACCGCAGGCATTGTTGAAACGCCGACTGAAGAAAGTTTAAATATCAAATATCATGTAATAGTCGAGTCCTTGTTCGCTTTGGTTGGCGTTACACGATATTTTATATTTGTATTGTATTTTATTTTGTATGTTTTTCTGCGCTTAATGTAAGTTTGCGAACATAGAATCACACAACCACAGAGAGACAGTGAGACAGCAGCAAATGAGTGTGGCTGGCTTTTATCATTGTGATCCCATGATGTTTTTATATGCTAAGCCAAACTTTCAACAATATTTAGATACAAACATTTTTTTATACGAGGTTTGTTAAAAAAGGTTTCTGTAATCCCCCCTCGTATATAAAATACTTGTGCGTGTGCACTGCTGATATGTGCTTATTGAATCGGCCTTATCTCCTTTTATGCGTCTTTTCAGTTTTGGGAACACGAAAAAGTCGCACGGGGCCCAGTTCTATAAATATGCTGGCTGAGAGACATGATTACTTGACATTTCTCTTGACAAAAATCAGTCAATTATGCTCTTTTTTTAGATACCCATATTGAACCTTAAATTTGTATGGGGACATATAGTTCCATTTTGATCCGTGTAAAATGTTTTATTTGGTTTAGAATAAAATACACCAAACTTGTTGTTTCAAACTTATCAAATTTGAAAAATCACCTTTGTTTTGAACAAACTTCGTACACCCATACGTTATAGTGCTACATAGTACGGTCGCTTATCTAAAAAGGTTCAACATTTTTAGCATAGGGATGCTTGTCTATCTTAATATATATATACATAAATATAAGTAAGTACCTTGATTTATTTAACGTGATTTAATGGATTATTTTTTTTGTCTTAATTTCGTTTTTATACCATGTTGTCATAAAGAAAAAAAATATATGGAGTTTGTGCTAATTTATGTAACAGCAAAAAGAGACAAAGCACACTCCATAAAGTGTATATGTTCTTGAATAAAAGCAAAGTCGATCTAGACATGTCAGTCTGTCTGACTGTTCGTATGAAAATCAAGAACTTCTATTCATTCTTCATACCACTTGTATTCACCTAAGCAGCTTTACGGGTTAACCATGGAGATCTATGTACTTCTCAATTTATGTTTTATATGAAAAAAATTTATTGATTTTAGCAAATTGGCTAAAAATTCAAAGTTTGATTTATCATATGTTGTTGCCAAAAATCTCGCTCCACTGGATCCAATAAGTGTTTCCAGCATGCTCTCACATGCTATTCTTCCACAATGTGAAACCAATGAAGAAACCATTTCATACTAAAATGTAATTCGAACTTTAAACGTATTTGAGCGTTTAAATAAAAATGAACGACAAATATATACTTTTAAAATGAACTCTCGCCATTTTTATTTTTCTTTCTGACAATTTTCGTTTTTTTCATCACTTTACGTCTCATTTAAAATGTTTAAAAAACATGACAACAGAACATAATGAATTCCGGCATGGATGAGTACTGCATTGAAGTCTTTGCTTTTTACTATAGATATTTATTTGCTTTAAAATTACAATAAACCCTAATTTGGACAACATTTTATCTGCATACTAAAATTCAACACAGACACTCGTACACATAAATATTTAATGGGCCCCCGTGTCTGTCAATGTCTGATGGCAACACTCTAAATAGCAATTAAATTAGAGTGAAAAATATTTGAATGTGGGATTGAGAGTTGTGTGTGTGGCTTTGCTTACAAAATGCTTTCATATCATGAAATTAAATGGCTTGCCAAAAATACATACATACGTACAACCTACAATAATGATACACCCAATAGACACATTCTCACGCTCCAGTCCAGTCATGCATGCAGATGACAGTGTTAACGATGACAAAATCAGACGATTACAAAAATTATACACATGAACGCATTAAAGCAATCTGTACATACATATGAAGATACAGATTTTGCGGCATATGTATTAGACTTACATATTAAATATTATAAAAGATTTCACAAAAATTTTGAAGCATCACCAGGGCAGAGAACCCATCATCGAGATATCTTTATCTTTAAATGTTACTTGGTGCTAAAGTCAGAAAATTAACGAAAATCTATTATGTTGTTAGAAAAGTCCATAATACACTCGCTCAATTTCATACTTAAAGATGATTGTTCCGGTGTGACTTTCCTGTCCACTACTTTATGGCCTAAAGGCATTGTTGTGCATGAATACCAGTTGTGCTATACCTAAATTTTTTTAACTAATTATCACTGATCAATAATTGTACTTCATAAAATTTATATTCATCTGCAAAGCAGGTTTTTAAAGGATTTTTCAACGGCACATCACAATACTAAGCCATTTCGCCAATTGCACTTTTTCCATACTTAATCTGCGTATCAAACATTTTACCATTTGTGAAGTATTGAAACAAATAAATACTTAAATACTTTCCATCAAGAAACTTTCCAACGCAAAAGTCCTTAATTGCAATTGAAAAATTGCAAAGAATTGGTTGAAACTTATAAACCCTTATTTTATACTCCCTATTGTGAAATGAAGCATACGACTTCTATTAATATACAAATACAATTAATTTATTGCAATTTACTGTAAATAGTGTCTAAGAACAAATGAAACTGACAGAAGATATGATAATTGCTTTTCTGCTGACATATTACGCCAATGTAAAAAAGTCCTGCTACTCCCAGTTGTTACACGTTAGTTCTTAAAATGAAATAAAACTCATGCAATGCTGATCGATATAATTAAATGGCATCAGAAGTATATGCGGTAGAATTTATTGAAATTTTCAAAATATTTCGTACTTATATTAAATATATCTTAAAGACTTCTTGACAAAACGGAACAAGTTTTCTTCATTGTTGTTTTCGTTCAAATTTTTGGTAAGACATTTGCGGTTGTGGCGACCATATTCTGCATTCTAATCGACGCTTGGCCAGCAGGTACCGCGTGCGCTTTCTGTGCCATAACGATACTCTACACATATTGTTGGCTAGGCACTGTTATCGAAGACTCGGTAATTATAAAAAATAAAAAGAAAACTATAAAAACTACGTTGGAAAGAATTGAATTTCTTTTTTCAGAACAAAAATCTTAACTTGATTGTTTATGAAACTTGTCTGTGGTATAAGTTAGCTGTGGAACAGAAAAAAATGATACTTTTTATGTTGCTCGAAACACAGAACTGCAAAACTTTAACGATTGGCAAGATGATGCCACTCTCAATGCTTACAGCTATGCATCTTACCAAAATGATCTACACTTATGTAATAATGCTTGTGCAGTACTTGGACTGAACTTAACATCGAATGTTTTGAAACTATGGAAATAAAATCATTAATATTTCAGTAACAGTAATCGAAAGGATTAAATTTTAAAGATGATTTTATAGTTTGTTTAAATTGGCAATTTATTATTGGTCCTTCTTGAAATTTGTAATCCCAATTTATGTGTATATTTAATGAAGTATTATTATGTATTGACTTTGCTTTCGATACATTAGTCTAAGTTTCGATATACTATTAATCGATCATGTATTATCTCTACGTTAAGTTATCGTTCTCATTTTTAGTTGTTTTTCGACATAATTAAAGTTTATAAAATTTTTGATTGTTCTGCTTGTATTTTAGAGAAATCAAATGTACTACCAAATATTAAAATAAAAAATTATCTGCATTATCAAAAAATATGTCGGCCAACGCTTTTTAAGAATTTATATCAATTATGCTGATAAAGGTAAAACAATAAATGGCGGCAGAATCGTCGAAGTGCTTTCAACCAAGAAAACTTTCCATCGCACAAATCCTTAATTGCAATAGCAAATCGCTTTTCTAGTGGGTCATACGTACACAAGTACTACATATGCAATTATTTAATGTTTTCAAATGGGAAATGCGATGATCATTTTGCGAACAAAAAGCTAATTTAATCGTTTATACGATATACATATGTTGGCACAGTCATTAATGGAGGCTGGACTATTTGGATGCAGGTAAGAATTTCTTATATAAATTAGTTACTTCTATTAAAATGTAGTTTCAATATAAGTTACCGCGTTGCTTTCTACGCCATAACGACTCTCTACACATATTGTTGGTTGGGCACTGTTGTCGAAGATAAAAAATAAGAAACCTAAAAAAATTTTCTTAAATAGAATTGTTTTTCAGAACGTAGAACTTAGCTCGATGCTCCAAACTGAAGCCTGGCTAAGCTACTAACATGCAATATATGCATCAAAGGATAAATGCGTTTTACTTACCAAGCATATTTTTAAATACTACATTCAAAAATCTGACATTTTTTATTATATTTCGCCCTATTAAACATACCCACAGCAGACAGCAACGCTGCTTGCAAAAAAACCCATTTAAGCCGTTTATAGATCACTACATACAATTTGCATAATTGAATTTGTTCGAAATTGGATTTTACATGATGAAAATTAAACAAGCTTAACATTGTTCAACAAAGAGCCAGGAAGACTTGGGCTCACTGTTGAGTGGCGTAATTGGCAGTTGATAACATGTTCAGCATGTAGGTACGTTGGCTATAAACACTGATTGAACATAAATTAATAGTACATAGAAATATTCAACCTGGCAGGCAGACACAATACACATACCTGCATGCCATGCATATCTGAATATTTCTCACATAGCGAAAGGATATACGTACAGGTGTATGTGCATACTCGTCGCTTGTGTGTGTATTCACATTCTTGCATGTAGTGACATATTTTTGAAAATTTAATTTAAATGTCAACGCCGCATATACTCGTACGTTATAGTCGTTGCCAGGAGAAACCACTTCAAAGCAGAAGCTGTATGAGAGAGTCTTTGACGCACGTGTACTCCATAAGTAATTTACAATAATCATAACCTATTAATTTATATAAATGGAATTGAGTGTTTGTGTGTCTGTTCATTGGAAGCTCTGAAATTGTTGAACCTAAAAACGATTTCATTAAAAAAGGCTAAACTAAACATGTGTGACATAGGCCAGTAGGAGGCTTTTTTCTCTGCAATAGCATTGCGACACTTCTCGTCTTACAAAGAATTAGTCACAGTCACTGGTTTTGTACAACCAATAACCTCCTTGGCAGCGCTATTCATATATGATATGATATGACTTCATTGCTCACATATATCTTGAGAAGACGGAGAGGTTTCCCGGAACAGTCGGCATAGTATATTATCCTTTTATATTTTATGATAGCAATGGCGTAGACAAATTGAAGATTCCGGCTTTACAATTCTGTATCTGTTTGCTTGATAATCTGTACAGTGGATCAACGTAGCATCAAACGCGTGTATGCACTGACTAGACCGTGCGAACTAGATTAGAGCCATCCAAATGATTCTTTCATTGTAATATTAGAAGAAGCCATTTGCCTATTAATGCTCATTGATACCTCGTTTGAGGGAAAATACAAAAGCTAAACTTCATTAAGTTGCTGCTACTAAGATTGTCTACTCCAATGCGATTAATCAAATCTGTAATGAATGAATGCGACAAAGGACCTTCTATGCAAGCAGATATGTATATGCGTTATAAATATTGTCATCTTAGATGTACATAAAATTGAAATAAAGCCACGAACCTGTCAATAAAAAGTGCACTCAAGTTTATGTAATTTATGTACGTTCTTCAGCCAAACTCGTTCTTGATTTAAGTACCACAGATTTGCGTTGCCAACAGCAATCACCAAAATCACAAGACAAGCGATACACGTAAGCCAATGTCACAGTTTCTTAGTAAGGCAGCAACATCAACAGTCAGCGACAGAGTCTGTGACACTCCCACGGAGGATTTATTTTGTCAAGTTTTGCCGCAAGCATTTCTGTACGTGCAATGTCGACTTTATGCATCAAGGTTATTGATTATCGAAAAAGGCACGGAACTTGACTTTGTTTATGTCGCCATAAATATTTTTTACGTGCACGGCCATGAAATTGTCTTAAATTAGATATACACGTATAGGTGGGTACGACATGTTTTGTCAGAGTTGTGTGTTCTCCGGCCCATGTTAAAGCGAAATACTGTGAACCTTTTTTTCTTTTTTATTAAAGTTATCATTAAAGCAGAGAAAAAAACAATTTAGTAACGTATAGGTACAACGAGTTAGAGAACAAGAAAATTACAGTCGGGCGTAACCGACAACAAAAGGTATCCAGGGAACAACACAAGAAGGCCATTGCTGTGACAACTGGGTTCTCAAAATGAAATCTTTGGGTCGACTTGAGATTATTTATAAAAAACAACACCTTTGAGGTTGTTTTTTTTATGATAAATAAACTTGTGAAATTCCGGCGAAGTTTTAGTATAATGCAAAAAGAACGAAGTCTCTATCTATTACCGTTTCCGAGATACTTTCGTTCATACGGACAGACAGCCGGACACGGCTATACCGACTCCTCTATCCCTTCTGACCATAATGGGGGTAACTTTGAATACTTCCGTCCTCCCTTTTCTTTTCATACACAAAAAAATGTTTTATAAGGCACTTGTTCGTGCAGTGAGAAGTGGTCATATTATCTTTTAGTCTTAGAATTTATACTCTTCCCAAAAATGTAACACGGTTCTGGCTAATTCCTCCTCTAATACGTGAAAAGGGTGTGGAAAATTGTACTTGGAATCCGACCCGATCGCTTTTAAACTACATAGTATATAGAGAGGTATTGTATATAGTATATACAATAAATAATTAAACAAATGTTTGAGCTATTTCGGGAAATTTTGTATTCAATATTTAAACCGGCTGATCCTAGTTTGTTGGGACTATAACATGTGAGCTGGAAAAAACTTCGTAATGTATATAAATTAAATAAATATAATCTTGATTTTAGTTACACGATTTTTTATTGAAGTACTATTGAGTAGGACTAAAAATTAAAACTTAATTCTAACAAGACTCTTAATAATGCCTTAACTTAGCCTAGGCCGCCCAACCAAAGCATGGTTTCTAGTTCCGCTGCGCCGCATACGTCATTTCAGCATTTTTGTTGTGGTACTTTTTGGAGCAGCTGGTATTAATTTCTACCTCCGAAATTCCAATGGTCCCCGATTGGATTGGATCTTTTTAAGTTACGGAATGTCGTTCAGACTTCTATATATATGTTCTACATTGAAATATGTGGACTTGAATAATTATGGCCGATTTTGCATTCACTGTTTTCTTTTTTTTTTCAAACAAAAATTACAAGCTTGAAAATCTACTAGATTTTACATTAATTGTGTCAATGTTTCTTACATTAAGCTGTTTTATCAGCTGAGTAGATAATACTTCTTCAAATTCCGACTTTTAATCTCACCAATGGTGGAAGGAGTCTGAGATTAATGGTTTCTGTTGATCTAAGCTTAATATTATTCATTACAATTGTTTCATTACAACATTTTATTAAATACGATCCACTTAAATTTCTAGTTTTCTTTTGAATAGTTTTTTGTATTAATCCATCTTGTATTTCTTCAATTTCTTTAACATGATCATCCTTACTTTTAATACATTTACGAACTTCATTGTTTAAAATATTTTGAATACAATATTCAATCTTTAAATTAATAATTTCGTTTTATTTAAATATTTTTAAATTTTTTATTTATTCAATAAAATTTATTATTACATTCTGAAATTTTTTTTTTTTTTAATTTTTTTTTTCCAATATTTTTTTATTCTTTTTAATTTTTTTCAACAATTTTTATGTCTTCAAAATTTAATGTTTCTTCAAATATTTCAAAAGAAATTTTAACTTTGATAAATATTTGGGTTAATAGAATGTTTTTGTGAGCTTTTTTTTTTAATGCATTTACGAACTTTATTGTTTAAAATATTTTGAATACAATATTCAATCTTTAAATTAATAATTTCGTTTTTTTTAAATATTTTTAAATTTTTTATTTATTCAATAAAATTTATTACATATTACATTCTGAATTTTTTTTTTTTAATTTTTTTTTCCAATATTTTTTTATTCTTTTTAATTTTTTTCAACAATTTTTATGTCTTCAAAATTTAATGTTTCTTCAAATATTTCAAAAGAAATTTTAACTTTGATAAATATTTGGGTTAATGGAATGTTTTTGTGAGCTTTTTTTTTAATGCATTTACGAACTTTATTGTTTAAAATATTTTGAATACAATATTCAATCTTTAAATTAATAATTTCGTTTTTTTTAAATATTTTTAAGTTTTTTATTTATTCAATAAAATTTATTACATATTACATTCTGAATTTTTTTTTTTTTAATTTTTTTTTCCAATATTTTTTTATTCTTTTTAATTTTTTTCAACAATTTTTATGTCTTCAAAATTTAATGTTTCTTCAAATATTTCAAAAGAAATTTTAACTTTGATAAATATTTGGGTTAATGGAATGTTTTTGTGAGCTTGGAAAGAAAGTGGTGAACTAGTTTGATGTTTTATTTCTATGAAAAATCAGCGACTACATTTGTATGACCTAGTTTATAAATTAGTTCGTGATTATATTCTTCTAGCAGATCTGGTGATCAGTTAAAATTTTTACTTTCTTACTTCCGTACAGGAAACATCTTACGCTTTGCAGTGCCCAAATAAATTTGATGTGATGAGTGATCTTTACTGCGCCTCCCACTAAATTTGGCATAAAATGGTTTAATTGACGGTGTCTAACAAAAATTTCAGCTATGGTCACGAGAAGGAGACTAATCTAATTCACATTCATCAACACAGATTTCTGTCTCGGAATTGTGTTCATCCGAATGTTCTAGCATTTCGGCAGTATCCACTTGTTTAGGAAGTTCTGCTGCTTCTATGTTATAGACTCTTTGAATTTTTTTTGGCTGTTGACTATTTTGTGAAGGGGGACGCTTTTTTACCGGAATTGGATTATTGTGTTGTTGAAACGGTCTTAAATTATTTTCTTGTCGATTTTGTGGATCATAGTTGTTGTTATTGTCCAGTTGGGTTCGAATTGAACGATCAACTTCCATGGGAACTATTGGCGTAGGTGGTAGTAACGGTTTAAACTTTAGATAACAGGTTTGATCCCGTTGGGGTAGAGAAGCATACCTGTAAGATTCTCTGTGTGAAAAAGTTTTGAGTTTTGTGTATAAACATAATTTTCTTTCAGCGCGTTGCATAATCTGTGGACAGTTGTTAGTTTTATTCTTTAGCTGTCGCTTCACGCGAATGGCATGATTTATCATGTAGTTCATTTTGTCTAGTTTCAGACACAAGTGTAGAGCTTGTGGCAAACTGTTTGGCACTCTTATGGTTAAGAAGCTTGGCAGTGAACCATTCAATCCTCTTATGAACGTCTCCAGAGCTTTATTCCGACAGGCTGCTGTCTTAGCAATCAGTGCTTTTTTACCCAATTCAAGACCGTCAATTTTGTCTAAAATTAGTGAAAGATAATAATATACTTCTTGGTAAAACTCTTCTATGCTACGACCCTGCTGTACAAGGGTTGCCATTTGACACTCAAGAGTACTGAGATCTCTCTTGTCGGAGTAGTGTAAGGTTAGACATTTCTTAATTCTACTCCAATTTAACGGAGTTCCATAAGATTCAAGTGCGGTGTCAGCTTCACCCACAATTTTCTGTCTAATAGTATGTAAAATCGCAAAGTATATAGGAGTATCTCTTATCTGTCCATACATTAAAAGGACTCTATCAACGGACTGGCTCCATGATCTAAACTCTTCTGATCTACCCGAAAATTCCCTCAAGTATTTAACATTATCTGGCACATTTACAGAGGCATCAATATTTCTCGAAAAATGAATTACTTGCTCTTTTTCCATTTCTAATTTAGGTATCATAACTGTTTCGGATGATGAGGTGGATGATCCCAAATATAGGTTTGATAATTTACTAACAATTTCTTGCGCCATTCTGCTATATTTTTTTTGTTTATTTCTTAGGGTTTGTGCTTTTATTATTAAAATGTTTTTATGTTTAACCCGGACGTTAGGTTAGAAAAAAATTACGAATCTTTGGTTAACTTACAATAAACAATAGTAGTTGTTGTATTGTATCTCTGGCTTTTGTTATTTTGCGGCTGATGCACTGCTTGTTGGCTTTGTTATTTATTATTTTGCTGCTGATGCACTGCTTGTCGGCTTTATTACAATTATTTCACAAAAAGTTTTAGTTTATAATAATTTTTAATTTAATTTACTTAGTTTTGCACTGATTATTTATTATATTTGTAATATTTTACTAAGTTTTGCAGTGTTATTTTTTATTTACGAGTTTCTATTTTTAATATTTAACTTGGTTTTAATTGTTTATTTTACATTGGCGGACAGTACAGTCCACCGTTTTTATTATCCTTATCAAATGGTAATTACTAAGGAGCCAATTCAAATTTCTTCAAATTTTATTTACATATGTTTTAAAAAAAAATATAATCTTGATTTTAGGAAAGCGGTTTTTTATTGCAGCTCTATGTGCTTTTCTTTGAGTTCGATTTTAAACTGAAACATAATTCGAACAATACTCTTCATGAAACCTTTGTCTGCGCCGCTGTCGACGCAAGATGGCGATCACGCGCCATCCAACGTGTGTAAGCTCAGCATGGTTTCTAGTTGCGTTGCGACGGATATGTCGGAGACGTTCATCAGCAGTTTTGCGTAGCTCGAGTTCGTTTGTTTCGTAGCTGTTCCGTGCGTCAGCATTTTTGTTGTGGTTCTTTTTATAATACTGAAATGAAATATTTTTAGAATAAAATATTTGACTGTCTGTTCTTTGTTTGTGTGCAAACGAGCTGTCAGAGACAATAAAAGATGAATCCACCCACTTATTTATATTTAAAATTTCATATGCCAAGCTCACAATACTGCAATATTTCTCTTGTAAGCTAGCTACACTGTGTAGAACATGTTCGGTGTTAGGCTTGATCCCAAAGATGCTTTGAGTCCAAAAGATTTTATTAAAACGGCACACGTAAAAGGGATCTCTCTTTCTTTCATTCGCATTCGGCAGCTTGCAACTGGATATATAAAGTTTTAGAGAACATTTTTCATGGCGAACAAAGACACAAGCATGGGCTAGTTCTTAACTATATATTGTATATGTTCATATGTATACATAGATATATATGTTCTGTTGCTGCACTACTCGTAACTCTTAGCATGCTGCGCTTCGTCAGACTTTAGCCCAGTAGCAACGGATTATCGTAGTAGTGACGGTAGTCTTCTCAAATGCCTCAGGATAACGACAGGATTCAATGGTGCTTGTCGGAACGTGACATTCTCAGTTAAGCGCACCTAGCAGCGCATTTCCGCTCTCTGTCTCTCTCTCTCTCTCATACTGTAGCCACTTTTATAGTTTTCTTTCTTTTTTATGAATGTCCCATTCGCCTCATCATTAGCGAGCGAAATAGAAATCCGTTGAAAACGGAAAGGCATAGGACAAAGCGGAAACAGACAGAAATGGAGAGATAACGAGAGGGTTAGGTGAAGAAAAGTAAGCCGCTGAAGGCTGCTCCCGAACGATTCCGCGTGACATGAAAAGGTTTAACTTGTTGGCTTTGAGTGCCATCAGTGAATCAGGATGAGTTCTGTCCATGGCGTTGAGAACTTTTACTCAACCTAATGGTGTGTATATGTGTGTGTCTACTATATATTGAATAGCTGACTGTCGCATTCGTGTGAGATATGACGGAAAATTAGTTCTATCAGCAACAATTCATACTTGGTAAAGCATTTGTAACGTTAAATTACAAACTTAGAAAACTTTATTAAATATATATGTATAGTTGAATTTTATTAAATCTTATAAAGTATTTTGTTTTTAAAAACTTTGGCGCATCTGCTCCACACATAATACTATGCTCCATATAAGCGCTTTGTAATTTCAATCAAGAAACTTTAAAATAATTAATTATGAACAATTTTAAATAACTTGTAGCTCTTTATTTCTCCAAGTGCTAATGCTAGCAAAATTCAAATGATTTAATTATTTATAACTAGCAAACACATAATTAAATAAATTATATTCGCTCTATTCCTACTGTTCTACAGTTTCACCAACTTCTCAATATAATAAGGGAATTCCAGACAGCAGAAGTTTTTGCTGCTTTGACATTTCGAAATTGTTAAAAAAAAAATTGAACAGCCATATGACAGCCTCATTAAACGCTGTCGATTACACAGGCACGAGCAGTCCTTTGGCGTCCTTTGTGCAAGCCAAACAAACATTTACACATATAGCATGCTTGCATATACTCACACACACACACAGACATATAGCCACAGCGCGTGCAGTAAGTCAAAATGGCGCCTTTATTGCTCTTGTTGTCGCCTGTTGACTGTGTTATGGTTCGAGTTGCGGTTGAAGTACCAAAACACCGCACGGAATAATGCCTTTTGAATAATAATAACACCGACAGCAACAATTGACAACAATAACAACAACAAGTATAACTACACAGTTTATAGAATGCGAACACCATGTAGTACACCGCATACAACTAGTGAAAGCGCGCGTACATAGTTTAAATTGGAACTGGCTCTGTAGCTGACATCAAGTAAAATGCTGCTATTGTTGCGGTTGTATGCTTGCATGTTCGTGTATTTATGTATATATGAGCGTCTATTTATGTCCAAATATATATACGAGTGTGTATAGAACTTCCTAGTAGGAAAAGGAGGCTGAACACATGAGTTTTCGATATCATTTTCTGAACTATAGAATCATTATTCAGGAGTTGTTAAGAGGCAAAATCTTCCGTTCAGCATACAGGGGCGCACAATAGCGAAGATATTTTGGCAACAAAAAAAATCACGAACAATTGACGTTGTGTGAGCAAAGAGTCAACTTTTTTAACTAACCTCGAATAGAGTATTTTATGCTTATTCACTTAGTTTCCTTGCCAAGGCTGGTTCTGGAAACATTTTCTATGAGAAAAACTTCTATTCTAATATAAAATGGGTATCGGAACGCTTCTACTGGGTATCTTTACATATATGTATACATACATGCATACTCACATGTGGATGAATTGCTGCCGGAACAAAGTTTTTGAATATGATGGAATAATTAAAAGTTGACACCAATTTACACGAGTTTCATGCGAACTCGTATAAAAATATGCACCGCACATATATTCAGGCATACATACAATCGTATACATACTAGGTGTCTGCAACGACGCTTCTATAAAGCAATTTTAAAGATGTTAGGAATCTTCCGAATTTTATGGTGGTTAGTATTTGGCGACGATTAACTATGTAATTGATGTCATTTTTGTCGATGCAGACTTTTTCAATGTTCCCATCCGGACCTTAATTGTGCTAAGGTAACATTGGTAACATTGGACAATTTAGCTTTAATTAGCGCGAGCGAAGCTGTCGGGGTTCAACTAGTTAGTAATATAGTATCTCACGCAAGTATAGTGTACAACGGCGTATCTAGGGGGGGCCTAGCCCCCCGCCCTAATTTTAGAAAAGTTCGTTAAAAAATGTATTTTACTACATATATCGAACTTTTGCCTACTAAAAAAAAAAAATTTCAAAGTTAGCCCACCCCCCCTTCGTCGAAAGCTGGATACGCCCTTGATAGTGTATATAGTCAAGGGCGTTGCCCACTGCGCTTGAAGGGTGCTGAATTTTTTTTTGTTTTTTTAGTAATCTAAAGTGAGTTCGAAGAGTTCTAACCATAGAACCCATCTAGTATTAATAGCCACTACTTTAGCACAACAAAAACGAACGACGAACTTTTTAAAAATTAGGGGTGCAATGCCAAACACCCCCTCCCCCTCTTGTATATAGTATTTAAAAAATAAGATGACATATCCAACACGCTTATTAACTTAGATAAGCGTGAAACATATTATAGAACATGTTTGTCGAGCAGCTTGACAGCAGATTAGTACATCAGATTAACAGCCAACGCCATGCTCAAAACTTTTGTTGGCTCACTTTCCAACAGGTTGCATGCTGCACGTTACAACCTGATTTTCGGACAGCAGCTGCTTGTATTGATTCAAATATGGCATGAAGTGTCTACAAACAAATATGCCTAAAAAAAAACTGGATGGATATTTGGAAGTCGTAAGGTCACGACTGCAGCATTTTTACTTGGTGTCACTACGAACGTCTTATTTCTCCGCCGCTTTGTTACTTCTTATTCTAATTTGTGCAAATTTCCTAAACATAAAAATGACAACAAAGTTTGACACGCGTTTCCTAATTTGTTTGCATGGCAAACTTTTGCGCTTTATAAACAATTTATTATGCTGTTTTTTTTTAAGTTTAGTTTCAATTATGCATAATTAATTGTAAGACTATTTGCCAAGCGCGAAGAGTCTGTTTAATTTCGAAACAATTCAAATTGTTAAAAGTTTTAATGAGTCTAGCATTTAATTTCAAATTTTATATAGTATATCCGTAAATGGATCATTATATATAAGTCAAAGGCTTTCCGTGTGTCATATATGCAATATTAGTAGAATACTTTGCCAAATACTCACATGCAGAAGTATAAGCAAACAAGCACACCTATGAAGGCAAACACAGACAAGAGATATATCTAGACGAGACTGAGTACGTCGATGCTTTATCGCTTATAGTTTATTCAAGCGCATTTTCAGCCTCAGTGCATTGTCTTTGGGCTATTATGTGCAATCCTTGCAGCCAGCATAAGAAGGATGATATAATGCCATGTACATATATCTTTAAGATAAATATTCAAAGCGTAATTATGTACCCATTTATCAACGTCGCGATGTCGTCTACTAACGTGCCAGTAGTCCTGATCTTTACATATAAAGTCAAATGTACGAGTGGCTGCCAGTGAATAGATGAATGAATAGAATAGTCGCTTGCGACAGAGTCAGTCACGTGTGCCATAATAAAATGAAAAACTATTTAAGTTTAGTCATTATATTCGACTATTCAGACATTTGAAAGAGAAACTGCAAGTAAGTTGGTTCAATGCACTTTGGAGTGTTTGAAAGGATAGATGCATACTTCTAGTACATAGTTAATAGAGAAGTACCCAATAGGAACAAAAGCTAAGTACTTATACAAAAAAAAAAAAAAAAAAACTTTTCTTTCTTAAGCCCATCATCGCAGCAACTCCTAATTAAGTAGAGCTGCCGCGCCGCCTTAGAAGCTACCCACGTACAAAATTTTAAATTTATAAAAAGAATTTTACTCCCATTTTGGGTAATTTCAGTAAAACGTTGTATTTTATTCAATTTCAGAATTTCAGGAAAGTTTCCAATGTAAAACATCAGTTTTGTCAATTTATCAAAGCACGGCAAAGCGCTGCAAGTGTACTCGGGCAGGCAGCTGAGCGCATACGCGTTTTCATCCAATTTGGAAAATAGTAGAACGCAGCAGTCTGTCAAATAGTCAACCAGTCGTAAATAGGAAGGCAAAAGGCTGAGGAAGTGGGCACCAAGGCAAGTGAGCAACTCTTTGTTGTGTCAATAATACGTCCTGTATGACGATGATGTTCACTTGTCTGTTAGATTTGCAAACATGAAATCGTATATCTGTGTGCGTGTGTGTGTGTGTGTGTGTTTGTGTACAAGCTCACGTGTAAAAAACGGCACAGCCACGTGCATTACGCGTTTTCCAATTTCACCTGAGTAAAATTGTTTTGCAAGAAAAACTTACAAAAAAAAAAAACAATTTTAAGGAGCAGAGCTGAATGAAATCCACGAATTTGCGATGTCAAACAGAGGTTGAAACGTGACACGAATCGAGTTAGCTGGCGTTGATTCTTTTAACTTGGCTACGTATGTGTGTATGTAGATTTGTGGCACAGACTTGTCTTACAATTGCGCTGTCAAATTGGTTCATTTAAACATTCATGTTCGGCTCTACGTTTGCATATCCTTAAATATGCTTGTGCTTATATGAGATTATTTGAAGCTGCCTTTCATTTGGCAACATGTACTCCATTTGCATCAATTTGGGAATCATTGAAGCCATTTATATGCCACAACCTGCTGCATTGAAGCTTGAAGTAATCCAATCTGCATATACGATGTACCGCTGAAGTTGTCTCTGGCGCTCAAAGCTTAACTAAGTTGTACAACATAAGCAATGATCCAAGTAGTGTGCATATTTATGTTAGAACGATAGGCATCCAAACTTCAGTTCACAGAATGCGCTTACATTAAAGCTTATATTAAGTCATTGAAAATAGTCTACTCTGATTTAGTTCAAAAGGTGGTATCTTAGCGCCAACTAAAGACCTACCTCGAACTAAAGAACTTCAGATTAAAGAAGTTAAATGAATTGGACAATTTTGCATTCCGATGTGCAATCATTCAAACTACAACAAATGAACAATAATTTAAGAAAATTTTCATTTCATTGAACAAATTGCACAATTGCAAGCAAAACGATAGAATTTATCATACAATGCTAAAATATTTTGCCACTTGCACATAAGAGTTTGAATCTCAGGGTGTGTTTAAAAAGAACTTAAAAGTCAATATTCGAGAGCACGATATTTTTTAATCGGTTTATTCCAATTTTTACATATAACTTGTTAAGAACATGTAAATGGGTTTCACGGAAACTTCTGCTCTTACCGGAAAACTTGCTTCATCAACATCACTTTTTAAACCCACCCGATATAAATTTATAAAATATATAGCATACTCATACATGTATCTCGAAGGATTTGCCTATTTTTCGCTTAGCTAACTTTAATAGCATCTAAAATATTACAACACTCAAACATTTTGCCTTTCTTTTTTCAATTGTTTTGCTGTTCGATTTGAAATTGCGTAAACTCAGACATTGAACGCGAATTGGCATTTTATTTTTTTTTTTATATCCATTTCAATTTCATTTTCCCCATGTCGAAGACAATTGAAATTTTCTGCAAAGTGTTTATCATGCAATCAAGCAAAATGGAAATAAAATTGAAAAAGGGAAAGCTCGATTTCTATGTTAGAATGGCTTCCAAGTCAGCACTTAAAGCTGCATAAATGAATATTCAAATGTCCTGCCAAAACTTTTTTCCACGTTCTTATACTCTTCTGTGGTTCTCCCAGTCTAACCAAGTGGAAGGTGTCATATAGTAATGTAATTCACGCATTCCATTACAAAGATCTGCAAGTCGAACTTAAACACATTTCATCGTCCTTCAACGTCACGGCTTGGTCCGTCGTCTTCAGTATGTTAGATAAGTTTATCGCGCTCCCTTGGGGTAGACAAACGCAATAATGCTTCCGATTACATTTTGAGTGGTTCACTCAATTTTAAAATGCAATGCCAGTAAAATAAAATAACCACCAACATCGACAAACTTTCACCTTCGTTTGCCCACAAAAAATAAATGAACAAGTATATTAAGGAATTTATTGATTTTTTTTTTTTTTAAAACCGACGCACGAATACTCTTTGCAAGCGCATGAAGACTGTAATAGAGCACAACAACAATAAAAATAAATGCTATAAGAGCGAAATATGTTGTAAAACTCGACCTAATGCGTTTTTACGTTCTAAATATTCAACCGATTTTGATAAAGTGGGTGGGGGTTGGCACTATCAATGAATACAACCTATCTAAAGAGGGAATTGGCTTGAAGGGTCTAAGTTATTGTTGTTCATAGCCAGACTTCACATTTTGTTGGAAGTTCACCTCTTTTAGTGTTCCGATTTGGATTTTAGTGAAATATTTCTTTTTCGGATTGACAACAACAACATAATTTTTTCACACAAAATCTCTGAAAGGTGAGACACATTTGTAAGGACAGATCTGGACCTAAATAAGGATTAAATTAAAGTAGAAAGAATTTTGCATTTCTGGCAAATTATACAAAATTAATTGAATTCAGTATAAGTCACCTATTTATATAAAGTTCTTATACTGATTGACATCATAATCCAAAAATGTAGAAAGAATTTAACATTGCTTCCATAAATCTAATGCTAAAACATTCTAATAATCATTGTTACAAACTACTTAACAAACGCATTATACCCTTTTCTAAACTTTTTTAAAGGCCACTTAAGAAAAATAAAAGTTAGGCTATAAAATATTTAGACAGATCAAATGGCCAGCATCAGTGCATTGAGAAACTCCTGCCAGTTCTTAGCTTTACCAATATAATATAATCTTGTACGTGTATCTCCATATTCTCTTTTACTGCTTCCGCTTTAGCAGCTGCTTTCTAAAATTAATAAAGCACATATATACGTCAGCATGTTAGATATTTTTATACCCTATACATATAGCGGTATTATCAAAACATTGAAGGATCCCTCGAAGACTCCGTAGAGTATAAATAACTTGTATATGTGCAGCTATCCTTCTGTCTGGGAGTAGTATCTATTTTTGAGATAGCTGACTGAAAATCAGTATGGAGCTATAATCCAAATACATGAAATATGTATAAAAATGCGCCACGCCCAC
The DNA here is from genome assembly GCA_035044805.1 of Leucophenga maculata. NCBI lineage: Eukaryota > Metazoa > Arthropoda > Insecta > Diptera > Drosophilidae > Leucophenga > Leucophenga maculata. Next base: position 1,891,260 of record JAWNNP010000446.1, read on the forward strand.
TTCTATACAAACTATACCATTCACATAAACATTAATTGTGTATTACTTTTCATTATATGTAGTATATAGCTGCTACCCACAAAATTCCCACATTATCCATTTTCAGACTTCGTGTGAAGCATATTAACGCTTCGGTTTCACCGAATTTAAAGTCTTTCCTACTTATTTTCTTATCTTTTCTTTCTTTATTCTTGTTTAACTTTACTTTACACCCTCAGAATCAACTCAACTCAGACTTCGGCTACGTGTCCGGCATAAGAAATGCAGCTGAACTTTCGGGTCATTCACAAACATTCCGCAATATGGCTTGAATCGGTCTTCATTGTGGTTTTTTTTTTTTTTTTAATTTATTAGATTGCGTTATTGAAATAGATTTTCTGAGCCTTGAGTCGTTGGTGGCTTACATATTGTTGTTCTAAAGTTGGTTGTCTGTCACTCTCTCCCTCTCTCTATCTATCTTCGTATTCAAAGCTGCACAATTCAAATTCCAACGCTTTAGAAATATGAACATAAATAAACACAAACAATTTTACATACACAACAAACATTATTTTCGGCTAGGAATTCAATTATAAGTAAGGCATCCTATTGGCTTGTTTGTTGAATATCAGATTTTGTGAATTCGAGTGCCGTTTGGAGAATTTTAATGACTGTGCCTCAGTCACACCAGAAATTTAGATTAATTAACTATGGGCGTTCCTAATGAAAGTAGATTGCTTATTAATTTAAAAGTAGTTCAATTGCTAGCGCGTGATGAATGACCAGGATTAGGATGCAGCATTTAAATGTAGCCATGGCACATTGGAAATAAAATACATTAATATAAAGATTATTTTTAACTCAATTTACACTGAACATAAGGTACTATAAGTTTGATTAATTAATTCGGGAACAAATTTAGCAACGATATAAATAAAACCCTATAAAGTAGATAAATGTAGCGAAAAGTTACTGAATGTAAGATAGATTTAAAAAATTAAAGGATTAAAAGTGTCAAAAAAATTGTGCATTCAAAAAAATACCATATACCCTTATGAGGTGTTATTAACTCACGTCACGGTCACTGGTAGCATCAAAAATTCTCCGATTGCGCTCTGTAAAAGTTTAAAGAAAATCGTGGATTTAGTCAGAAAATTATATTCTTTAATGAAGATTATTAATAAGCGAAGTTATTTTGGCCAGAATTGGAAGGACTTAATATCAGCAATATTAGGTTTCAACACAAGTTAGTACCACATATGATCGTAAGAAATGTTCCTTTCGATTGGCCACCTCGCTCATGCGATTTAACTTCGCAGGACTGCTTTTTATAAGGCTAAGTAAAGTCCTTCTTGTAAAATCTTGAAAAATCGTTATATGTATACAATTCAATTCTATAAATTCTTATAAATATATCCGCTGTTTCTTGTACAAGTTGACAAAATTAAAAAACTGTTCACACTTTGTAACGGTAAAGAGTAAAATTAAATGCTTTATTTAGTAGAACTAATCCATCAAAGCCACATGTATATGTACAATTCAGTAAGATTTTAATTAAAAGTGGGTTGTGTACAAAGTTTTATTTCGCTGTAATGCATATAAATATGAAGAAATGCTAAGGCTAAGAACTCTATATATTGATCCAGAATGTGTCAGGGTTCAAGAAAAGAAAGAAAGAAAGAAAGAATTTATTCGAAAACAAATGTTTCCAATAGTGTTTCCAATACGAAACATCAAAGCACAGAATGAAATAACGCAACCGTGTCAAACCTTCACACCTTCACTTTAACCACGAAATATACACTTCCAATGAAGGAAAATATATAAAGTTTAGTCTTAATATGTAAGGGAAAATCGTTCGCTTTTAAACTGACTGGATCACACATATGTGGCATGACTAATATGGGATTTTAGGAAATAGTTCAGTTTTGATATATAAAATTGATAAGAATATTTAATAATAATTTTTCATATCTATTCACATCATGACCGATATTATATATATCTATATCAACTTTGATATTTTCGTGTACTCTTATGGATGGAAAATCAAAATTTTTTTTCTTACAAAAACTCAGAAAGGAGTCACATGTTTTTATGGTTACTTCCTATACTAAATTTCCTCACTGTTCAAACGGACGGCCAAGAAGGACATATCTATATCGACTCGGCTTTTGATGCTAGTCCCAGAATATGTATTTGCATACCCATCTACCCTATATGTACGTGTACAGGGTATTTAAAAACATTCCTGTTACAAAAAATTTTATATATAAAAATCCGAAAAAAAAACGTATGGGTTGCGCCATATTTTTCTCTACCAAACAAGCTTCATAATGAAATAAAGCGTACTATATATTTTCTCAATGTTATTTTATGCGCTCTAATGAGTTTAGCTAAACGTGTATGGACTGTTACTAGCCCAAACTATAAGAAATGTACTTTGGCAGGTTCAGAATTCTCAACATGTTTTGCCAAAGTACAATAATTTTATTACTGCCGTTTATTACTTTAAATTCGTTTAATGCAATCTTCGCATATAATTCGAAACATTATTGTGATCCGAATGTATGCCAGGATAATAGAAAACATATAGCTTGCAATAACAATGGTGTAAGATTCATTAACTGTAAATAGTTTGTTTAAATATAATAAAGCAAATCGTTCTTTAGAAATTCCATGCGGGCTGTAAACATCCAAGAATGATTAGCATGACTTCGGATATTATATCGAAAATTTTAAATGAGATCAATACTAAGCGGAACATGGTGGCAAGCGGTTTAGCATTCGGTTTCAAACCAGCAGTGCGTATGGCTACCATTAAGTGGGACCATGAACTGGCTAAATTGGCCGAATTGAGCGTAAAGCGGTGCACCAATGACATCGACGAATGTCGCAACACCGTAAAGTTCGAACATGTTGGACAAGTTATCAGCGTTCAAAATGTATTCCCAGGTGTATACCCAGAAGACGAAAAAAAACGCGTTTTGCAAATTATCTACGAAATGATTACAGACTGGCTGAAAAACAGTAAGCATTGCGATTCGAATACAATAGATTCGTTTCATACTGACGGCGACCGGTTGGTACTTTCATATAAAATTAAATATTATTTTTGTAAAAGCACAAATAATAATTTTTGCAGTAATAGTTGCGCTGCGTTTACACAAATGGTACAGGATTACAGCACGGATGTTGGCTGTTCCGTAATGATGAATGGAAGAGCGAATGATCTCACTTTGACAATGGTTTGTAATTTTGCGCGTGGAAACATTGGCGGTAGACGCGTTTACAGAACTGGAAGATCGGGTAAAAGTTGCTCTACTGGTATGAATTTTAAATATAGATATTTGTGCTCCGTGAGTGAAATGTATGATGTTAATGGAATTTTATTTAGGCAATAGAAATACTAAGATATAATTTATATTTTATCACCTTCATGGGATTAATCTAAAAAAAAAGAAAAAACATATATCTTTGAGCTAATTATGTGATATGTACAAATATATATATTTTAAATATTAAAAGCGAGTACAAGGCTTTAGCTGCTACGTCCCTTCTTGTATTTATTTTTTTATTTATATTTTTTTTTTTAAATTGTAAACTCTGCGGTAAAATGCAAAGTGATTGTAGGTGTAAAATAAATAATAAAAATATTTGGAAGTAAATTACTTCATTTTGTTGCAGAATTTAATTAAGTTCAAATTGTTTGTGTTGAAGTGCAGGTGCAACTGACATTGACACGCTACTGACATTTGATAGGTTAATTATACAGAGCCCCCTCCGATTTTCACAAACTTGACTCGAACCATTTCCTGACTGAACTGAAGTTCATCTGTGAATTTCAGCTCAATCGGTCGGATGGTTTGGCGGCTTCCTATAAGGAATAAACATAGATAGATAGATAGATAGATGAATTTTAACGAATTTTCGCCTAAAAAGCCATTATTGAAACCTAGTCTCCAAGATCTGGTTGTTCATAGCCAGACAGACGGGCATGTCTATACCAAGCTGCTGCTGTTTGGACACAAAAAAATATTTTATTATGAATAATACAAAGTATACCAAATTCTGCGTTTCTAACATTTTCTAATTCTGCAACAAAATGTTTTTTATACAAAAACCTAGAAAGGTTGGAAAAATTTGTAAGGGACAACCACTTTTAGTGGTTCGATCTGAATTTGGCATTTTTAGCCAAAAAATTTTATCAAAAACCAACCTCACTTTAGGTAGGGTTCAAAATTCAAAGTTCTATCTCTTATAGTCTCCAAGTTTTCAATTACAGTACGCACAATCAGAAAGTCAGAAGAACCAATTGACATGGCTAGACGACTCAGCTTTTGTTGCTGATCTCGACTATTTATACTTTACACTGTATGAATTTTTATTTAAACCTGTTACATACATTTTCACAAATGTAATATACTCAATTGCAATTATTATTGTTATTATTTACTTTGTATTGTGTACTACTATGAGAAAGTTGTCAACTATTTGTATTTAAAAACAAATGGTACTGACAACACCACTTGCCGGAAAGTGGACACATTAATTACACAATATTTATAGACCTGTACAGGCTTTGCAAGTTTAAATGTGATAGCGTTGCATATCCGTAAGGTTGTTTCGCGTCTGTTTTCAAAATGGAAACTTCGTGTCTTGAACGTTATCGTAAAATGACTAATATTTTGGGTATTTGTGCGAAAGTTGTCGGTGCTGATATAACTGCACCGGATTACCGAATGAATATAGTTACGTACATTGTTATCGGTAGCACCAATGCCTTCTTCATCTGCACTTTCTATACCATCTATGTAGGATTGGTGATCGATGGAGACTGGACAATTATATTGCAGGTAATACTTTTAAGTAGGTATGTGTTTGGCATTTAATAGTTCTAATTTTTTATAGGCATTATCCTTTGCAACTGCCGCTGCCGAGGGTATGTTCAAGTTGTTCAGCTGCATAAGGCATCGTGAAACATTGAGATACCTACAGGAATACTTTGACCACATTTATTGCGTGTTCGAAAAGAGAGGCGGAAATTATTTGCGTTTTCTTAATATACGCATAAGTATAACCACTAAATTAATCAATGGTTTTTTAATGCTTTATGTGGTGGCCGCCGGCTGCGTCATGATATTTCCTATGATCTATTTGGCACTCTATGATGAACGTATTTTCGTAATGCAATTTCTGCTGCCGGGCATTGATCACAAAACTCAAGTTGGCTATTGGCTGCACAATGCTACACATTTGTTATTAATGTTCTTTGGCGCTTTTGGCAACTTTGCGGGAGATATGTATCTATTCATATTCATTACTAATGTACCGTTAATCAAGGACATCATAAGCTGTAAGTTCGGTGAATTAAATAATTTATTGGATGAAAATTCTTCGAAGAAGAAAACTCGACCATTGCTAATTCAAATACTGGAATGGCATAAAAAATACATAAGGTACGCTAGCCCTAAGTATAATTAATGTATATTTTGCATTTAATTAATTACAGTACGTAAAAATATTCTTTAATAGCTTAATTGATGATACAGAACATATATTTTTCATTGTTGTTTTCGTCGAGATTTTCGGAAGATCCTTTTCCATTGTTGCGTCTATTTTCTGTTGGTTCCTTGGTGTTTGGCCATCAGCTGGTGCGTACATAATCTTCTCCTTCGCATTGCTCTACACATATTGCTGGCTAGGATCCGTAATCGATAAATCAGTAACTAACTAAAGATACTCCATATATGTAACATCATTAATTAACATGTTTAAATTTTTTCAGAACGAAGAACTTTGTTTGGTTGTCTACCGAGACTGCATGTGGTTCGAGCTGCCGGAAGAGGAGAAAAAGTTATTACTTTTAATGCTACAAAGAACACAGTGTGCTAGAAAATTAACCATCGGCAAAATTATGCCACTTTCAATGCGTTCAGCACTACAGATCACTAAGGCCATATACAGCTATATTATGATGCTTATGCGATATTTGGAATAATTTTTTTGATCACGAGATCGTCATTTGATATACAGAGAGTTTAAGGCATGATCATTTAGTCGTAAAAATATTTGATCTCATTGCAACCCACATAATTAGACAAAAACATTTTAAAAAAATATAAGAATGGCGCTTCAAAAGATGTTTGAATTTGTATATAAAATTTTTAACTAAAAGCAGTCGACTGCCTGCAAGTTTGAATATTTAGAAGCTCCTAATCCCTCATCTAATAACTATTATTCAATGAACGTTTTATAAGACATTCGCTATACTACTTGAACAAGACACTATATATTACATATGTTTGTAGGTGAAATTAATTCTAATCGGCTAATGTAAGAACCAACAAGTTAATTTACCGAGGCACATTAAATTTAATAAATAAAAACCGTGACTATATGGTAAAAAATTTTGTTTTGAAATATTTAGTTGAAGAGTAAATATGCGACAAGGTACGCTGCGATTCTCAATATTCTTGCTTTGTCTGCACTTAGCAAGGTCCTTTTTGTACTACTGCAACTACAATATCTGTGGACACGGACAAAAGCACATAGGCTGTAATAATAACCAAGTAAGAATTAATCTATATGTTAAGCTAATAAATAATTTAGTAGTACAAACTAAACTGGATCTTTTACTTTGGCAGACTTATGCAACAAGTTGCGGCAATATTGTAAAACTCTTTCCAATTAAAAATAAATTACGTTCTCAAATTTTAAATGTCATTAATGGCTTTCGTAACCGGGTAGCTAGTGGCCATCTTAAAGGTTTTGAACCCGCTAAACGTATGCTTAAGCTACGCTGGAACATGGAACTCGCCAAACTTGCGGAATACAATGTTATGAAATGTACATCCAAACCAGACGAGTGCCGAAACACAAGAAAATTTCAACATGTGGGTCAATTGATCGGTACCTATGGATTTCCAGATCATTTGCACTTTCCAATCAAAATAATACTAAAATCTATGTTGTACTCATGGTTTGATCAGCACAAGAAAGCCAACAATGATATGATGAAGGAATACAAATTGTCGACAAATGGGTAGGTGTCGCCTGAAATGTAACTTCAAAACACAGCAAATATTATTAAAGTATTTTTTATTTATTTTCTTATCTTCAGTACAAGACATGGACATTTTGCTCAATTAATAATGGATACGAACACACATATTGGCTGTGGCAATTTACGTCAGAATCGAAATGGTACAGTATATCAATATCTGACGTGTAACTTTGGTCGAACACTGCTCAGTAATTTACCTGTTTACGAAAGTGGTGAATCCGCTTCGGATTGTAAAACTGGCACTGATCCAACATTTACCAGTCTATGTTCAGAGCGAGAAACTGTTCATATTAATAACTATTGAATTTAATTTTTTTCTGTTTTAAAATTATGTGTCTTTAAAAAATATAACTATATCAATATTTGTTTGATTATATAAATCACGCTATAAAACTAATAGAACGAACCATTCATTTGAACTGGCTTTATTCCTGCAGGGTACTTTCTATTTTAAAGTTTGGAGAATGTGCATATGTCGAAGATGACACGTTCCTCGTTAATTTTGATAAGAAGTTTTTAATACCCAGAGGGAGGCGTAAGTTATCACATATACACTGTTGAACGTGTCCCGATCAGAAAATTAAAATATAAATTAATTTAAATATTTATTTCCTCGAATAGCTTAAAAACGATGGCATCAATAAGATATGTTTTGCTTTAATTGTGAATGTGCTTGTTAAATTGTGAATAAAGAAAAGGAAGAAGAAGCACATAAAACAGCTGTTCAATAGCTAATAGATCGTTAAGAGGGTAAGTCTATAAGCTTAACGTTAAATTAGTGTATAAAACACTTAAATCAGCATACACTTTATTTTATTCATGTATTTAACTGATATTTAAATAAACATGTTACATTGATTTAGTCTTGTTAAGTTACAAGCTAGCATAAATATATATGCATATATATGTACATATATGTATATACATAAAAACATTATCGTCCGATCGTCAGATATGCTTAATCTGTGATATAATAAACATTCTTTGAACTTTAAACCATCCAAGTACGCACTCACAATAACATGGCCAGCCGACTTCGAATTTTGAATCCTAAGAAGACACTTTTTCTGCTATGCGATATACAGGAAAAATTTCGGCCAGGAATGCCGCTCTTCGACAACATGGTTAAGAATGCAAATAAGTTGGTAAGTACATTCTTCAAACTATTTCTTACAAAAAAAATCACACACACAGTTAAAACATTGCACATACTTTGCCAGACTAAAGCCGGTAAGGAACTCGAAGTACCGCTTATTGTAACTGAACATTATCCGGAGAAGTTGGGTAAGATTGTTGCCGAATTAGATGTTAGCCATGCCAGTGCAGTATGTAGCAAGACCCTCTTCAGCATGTTGACGCCGGAAGTGGAAAACAAGATTAAACAAATCTTTGGTGAACAAAAACCTGATGTGATACTTTATGGACTGGAGGTAAAGAACTGTAATAAATTCGTTCTATATATAATATACATATATGTTAACTTCATTTCTATGTAGTCTCACATTTGCGTTGAGCAAACAGCGATTGATCTGCTGCAACAAAATATGAGCGTTTATATTGTGGCTGATTGCTGTTCTTCGCGGTTGACACAGGATCGCGATTTGGCGCTGGAACGGTTACGACAGGCGGGTTGCATTGTTACAACTAGCGAGAGTGTAATTTTTAATTTAGTTCGCGATAAGAATAACCCAAAATTCGTTGTGGTGCGTAAATTCGTTAATCAACCATCGGTAGATATGCAGTTGGGTAGAACTTCAAGCGGCAACGGTGCCAAATTGTAAACTGCTGAGAAGCGTTTCCTTTTTTTTTTTCAATATTATTATGTATTTGAGTACGCATTTAAACAAAAAGTTATTTTTCTAGCAAACTGAATTTAAACAATTAAATCATATGCAAGTAAAAAGCTTTTCAATGATTTTATCTATTTTTTGTATCAAATTATATTAAAATTGACATTTTATAAGCGATTATCTGCAATTTCCCTTTCAACAGCATGTATATTTTATGAATGGAGATTAAGTATGCACAATGAATTCAATAGAATCGAATCGAATCCTTTGCTGCCATTTCCGTTCTATTATCGGCTTGTTATATGCCCCACACATTGTGTACGTATGTACATATGTACACATTGTGTGTGTACGAGATTCGATGACAATGCGTATTTTATGCATTGATTATTGTAAATCTATCATCGTAAACTTTTATTTTACGACTTTTCTTTGCGAAATTGCCAACTTGAAATGGAAATTCCATTTAAAGACATACTTCTCGATACTCTACGACTTTTATTGTTGCATGACAAGGAAAACAAACGTACAACTCACAGCTTCAATACACATCTCGCTAGTGATGCTTGCCACCATGTTCTTGATGCTCTTCCTTGTGCGGATGTGCTTCGATATATGCCAAGGCTTTGAGTATAGCTTCTGGAGTTGGTGGCGGTGTTGGCAATATATCGCCGTGTGGATGATAGCCATGTTCATCGGCGGTGTAGGAAACCTTTACTGGTACACCATCCTTTGTAATGAAATGGTACTCGCCGTGCACTTCGTGCTCATCCCCAGCCTCTCCAGCGCCAATACCATTAGTAATATCGTAGCCGTATTCAAAGTGTCCGTGTCCATCGTCCTTTTTATATTCCTTCTCAACGTGAGCGTGTGCATCATCATCGGCAGCTACTAATGCGGCACACAAAATTACGACTACAAAGAACTATAAGATTGGCTAATTTTAATTGTACTAATATTTCATTTTGATGCTACTCACATATTTGAACATTCTGTATTGTTAACTTCAACTGATTTTTCGGTTAGTGTTGCAAATGCTTTTATATTTTTGAATTACATCTTGTTTATTAAATTGTTTTCAAATCTAGATTAACAAAAACCAGTCACAAGTCTAAATGAATTGCAATAAAAATAATACAAATAAGTCATAAATTAATTGCCTTTATAAAATCTTTATACACAAAAATTTATTGATTTTTTTTCAGAATGGCTGCATAAATTAACATCAGCTCAAAATAATTTTGTTACACTTTCTTTTGAATATAGCAACAAATATTCCGGTTTGAAGCTTAATAAAATTGTGTATAAATACCGCACACTACTGCACCACCTCAGCACGATAGCCATTGGCATCTGCTGTATAAACTACTTTAGAGCCATCAGGCTGAGTATATTCGCCATGTACTCCATTCACATCGCCTGTTGCTACTGCTTTTGCTCCATTACTAATGTGATATCCGTAATCATAATGGAAGCCATCATTTTTACTGTGTGCCGACAGTAACTCCGCATGCTCATCCTCCTCACTGGCAAAGGCCAAAACAAATGCACAAGCAAAGAAAAGTACCAGACACTACAACAAAACAAAAAGTATTGTTTAGTTTTTTAAGAAAAGATTCAAATTCTATCAGGCTTACTCACATATTTAAACATTTTTAATTCAAGTTTTTATTTCCGATGAATGTCACAAGAGATCCGAATTGTTTAAGCTTTTATATACTGCTGCGGATATAAGATGCTAATTTCTTAGACAAATTAAACGAGTTTTAATTAATAATAGTCGCTAATCAGTAGCTTAACAAACAGGCATGAATTTGCATAAATAAATTTTTTTATTTTTATTTTTTTCGTTGGAATAGCACCCAAAAAGCTTTTAATCTGCCTGCAAATGAAGCAAAGCAGTCAAGTTTATTAGTTTTTGAGAGTAAAGGGTTGTCAATGTCTACTTCAAGTTTTACTAAATCATCGATGTTAATTAAGCACAACGCATTTGTGTAAAGTGTAGTCGAAATTAACGCTCAATCATGTGCTGCTCCGACTCCTTCCGCTGAAATCTCCGTTGACCCATTAATTTGACAATGCCACGTAGAAAGTATTCCTGCACAGGTTGATAGTGGGCGGCTTCACGCGTAGCGACTGTCTTTGACTTCTTTGCATCAGTTTTAATCTTAGTGGCGTCTTGTGTTTTTGCTATCATATCTATAAGTACCTTATCGTAGGACTTACTTGCTTGTTTTTTATATTTTTCTGAAGTATAGTTCAGATCAAAATCTGCCGCATCCATATTTGTATTAGTGACTTCTGCAGCGCTCTCTGGTTTGTTAGGCTTTTGCTGTATAAGACCTTGGAAATCATTGAAAACGCCATGAGAAGAACGCAGAGAATTGACGGCTTTTCGCAAACTGTTGCCACGCTCATGCCGCTTTCTGAAATCCTTGGCAAACTGCATTTGTTCCATACTTCCGTCAGATTTTGAAATTTTAGCGCTGTTTAGCTGATATACTACTGGCCATTGACCGTTTTCATTCACATCCCTCAGTAATGCACTAATGGAGGTTTTATATTTTGGTTCTTTAAATTGTTTGTTGTTCCATGCTGCAGTATCATATGTCTGAGCTAGTATTAAATGCATACTTATAGCGCCGCAAAGCAATAAAAAACTGATAATAAAAAGGTTTGTTAATTACCAGTTAAATAACTTCTTTATAAAACACTTACCAAATCAAAAATTCCATATTTCTTCGCAAACGTGGTAGAAAATATATATGTGTTGAAGTTAAATGCAGAGCTAAAATGATTCATTATTTACAAACAAAATAATAAGACTATTTTGCAATGTATCTTTGATATTTAAATAAACGTTATACCGACCATATACCGTCGTACTGAAAAGTAACATGAAAGAACATTATGCGATTCATATGAGTGCGAAGCCGCAAGCAATTAAATTGCGCATCGCTAACCATCACGAATGAAACAAGTGGACAGCACCAAACAGCTGTTGGTTGCTGTAGTAGAACGAGTGGGATAGCTATAGCCACATTGAACAAAGAAGTCACTTTGGATACTGCACGTAAAAATAAATAATTATGAGATTTGTATAGAATAAGTCAACAAAATTACTAATCGTATTTGCCAAATATTATAAACAAAAGACTTATTCGCGTGACAAAGTGATTTTTACAAATCTTACTTTGGCAACTGCGGTGCAACATAAATCGTAAACACTGCGAAAAAAACAGCTGCGTGAGAGACAGACGAGGACGTCCATCAAATTAAAACAACGAATACCTCATCCGCCTTTAAAGGCAATTAAACAGAGTGATAATTACTTACTGCAACCAAATTTAAATTACAACTGCAGTCGAAATGGGTAACGCTGGTAGCAATTCTGCGACAATGCAACGCACCGAACGAAACAAATCAACCGACTTGTCAACGCCAAGCTCGCCCGCGAATTTCCGTGACTCAATTGTAAACACTAATACGGTGGTAGGTGGTGGCAGCGGTGGCGGTGTGGGTGTTGGGACGGGCGCCCAAGCTTTTACTTTTGACAAAAAACAAGTGACGACAGTGCTACAACATGGAGGCTCGTCACAAGAAGACGAAGAGCAACCGTATTACACGAAGCAAGTCGGCTCAACAACAACAACCGCTGCAACAGCTGATCCCGAGTTCGGTACACCTGCACCACGCAAACGCTCCAGTACTGTTTCGGAAGGCACTACGGCAGCAACAACAGCATCGCTAAACCTTTCCACAAACGAAATGTCGACACGTGACGACAACGACAATACCAAAGACAAAAACAACGAAGACGACGCTGGCGAGGATTCAGATTCTAAGAACACAGCCTTGCCAACAGTTTTACGATGGGATGGTGGTGGCAAGAATGTCATGATCTCGGGCACCTTCTCCAAATGGAAGCCAATACAGATGGTGCGCAGTCATGGCAATTTCGTGACTATCATAGATTTGCCGGAGGGTGACCACCAATATAAATTTTATGTAGACGGCGAATGGAGACATGATCCAAAGCAGGTTAGTCAAACAAATTTATCTCAAAGTTTATCTAATAGTTTTCGCAAAAGCGGAAAATCAATAAATAGTACAACTACTGCGGCCACTTATAGCTTTTTTTTTTTTTTTTTTTGTAAAATAATGACGCAGTAACTGATTCGCGACGCTTATGTTGTATAATCAAGCTGTAAGCTTTGGTGCATATAGCGAGACAAGTGGCTCGGCTATTAGCTACAAATTAGAGCGCAATAGAATTAATTCAAATGAAAATTCTTTTCACTCTTTGTAGAAAAGTGTTGAGAACGAACAGGGCGATAAGCACAACTTAGTTTCGGTACGTGAATCTGACTTTGAGGTATTCCAAGCGCTTGCCAAGGATAGCGAAAATGTGCCCAACTATGCGGAGAAAGAGTATTCGCAGGAAGTACCGGCCGCCAAGCCTTGGGAGAAAGTGAGTGGACCACCGGTCTTGCCGCCACATTTGCTACAAGTTATACTGAACAAGGATACGCCACTATCGGTAGGTGCACGAAAAAAATTTATGGATCTATAATAAAAATTTATATATATTTCCAAATTATATACATATAGTGCGAGCCTACATTATTGCCGGAGCCGAATCATGTCATGTTAAACCATCTGTACGCGCTGTCTATTAAAGACGGCGTCATGGTACTTAGTGCTACACATCGCTACCGCAAGAAATACGTAACAACTTTGCTCTACAAGCCCATTTAAATGAAGAGCGTATACTATACAATATTTGCGTTCTACACTTAATACTAAATAGATTAGTTCGTTTTTAAAATTTTTCAAAAATCTACTAAGGAATTCCGGCAATGTCTCTATGGCGGACGACTGGTGAATTGTGTTATTTAAAATTTTTTAGTTTATCGCCGTAAATTTGTTAAATCATTATATACAAAAAAATTAGAAGTCGAGTTGGTGTATTTTATTTATTGATATTGCTACAGAGTAAAACTAAATATTTGAGTACTTTTTTTGGACATATCAGTTTAATATTATTATATTTTTTTATTTGTTATTGTATTGCGTCATTAGTTTTGATTAAAGGGTTATTCAATATATATTATCAATAAGTTAATTGCGAATCTAATTTTCCTATTACTTGTACCAATTTGATATGTTTCTAAAATTCTACGAATTACTTGAAAATTTTTTATTTTGTTTTTTCATGTATCACAAATTTTACGGAACGTATTAATTTGCATATATATTGTATATATATATGTATGTATATATAATTAAAGCTTTTATTGTTTTTTTACAACTAGAATAACAAAGCACTAAACTATAGCCAAATTGATTTAAGGCATTCAAATTTGTTTGAGCTTCGACGACTCGATGCTTGTATCAGCTAGCGATTCTGCTGCGGTTTGCTTGGCCAAATAGTATTCATTCATTTTGTTTGAGGTGCGCTGAAACTCGCCATCCTCATCGAAGAGTACCTTGCTGAAATACTCCGCAAACAAACGGCCCATATATTGATCCTTAGTTGTTGGCCACCAACCCTCAAGAAAACCAATATGTCCACCGCGCGCTGTAATTATTATAGCAACATGTGTACACTGTTTGGCGGCCTTAATAGGTATTGCGTCAAGTGGCTGGAATGGATCATCTGCAGCGCTAAGGCACAAAAGAGGCACTGAAATATGGTCAAGTTTGTTATGCAGTGTAGCGTCTGTGTAGTAATCATCAACATGTGCATAACCAAACTGTTTCGATGTAAAGAGTGCATCAAACTCCTTAATAGTCTTGCATTGCAAAATACGTTGTATATCGATGTCAGTGTCTTTATAAAGCTCCTTATAGATCTCCATATGGGTACGCAGGGTACGACAAAGGCTACCGGCAAGATGACGACCCAATAAATTATTAAGAAATGGCTTCTCAATACTGGCACAACCCCTGTGTACATCCCACGGCACGGAAATTATTTTAGCCGCAGATAAATGCAGACGTGCTTCATCGCTCTTACGGGCTAGGTAGTTGCCTATTGGATAAAAACAAAAATAAGCGTAATGAAATGTTGTAGGGAAAATAATGCTTGACGCACCTAATATTAGGCCACCCATGGAAATGCCGGTTGCGCCCAGTTTACAGTGCGGCAGCTTACAACGAACATGTTGTATCACTTCACAAAGGTCCTCACAATTTGCAGCGCAGTATAGGCGTGGCGTCTTCAGTTCAATACCGCCTAAACCGCGATTGTTGAAAACAACAACACGCATTCCTGACTCTTTGGCAGCCATGACCAAACATTTGATATATTCCGCTTGCGACTCGCCAGTCAATCCTGGCAAAATAATTATGCAAGGAGTGTGTGGAGCCATGTCCTCGTCCATCCAATCAAGTGCAACCTCACCACCATCTTTGAGCGTTAGAATCTCACTGTAAATAGATCAAACGATATTTTAAATCCTGCTTACACACGGCTATTTTTGTTTTGCTACTACCGTCTATAATTAATATGCGGCAAAATCTTGGAACGCAGTATGCTAGCCAAAACGGTTTGTGCGCGACTTTCAACACACCAGAATGTTGGCCAGAACTTATGCTCAAGCGTAGGAACTTTCTTCATAAGATATTTCTTAAATGGGCCATCGGCGCATGCAACAATTGGACGCTGCAAGAATAATTGAAAATAATTAAATTTATATGAAACAACATTTTTATATAAAAGGTATGGAGCACGGGGAACGGAACTTTCTCAAAATATTACTAACTATTACTACTTTTAGGCTAAACTTAATGACAGTAGAAACGTAGGTGTTACGGAAAAAGTGACCTTTGAACATATAGTAATGTTGAATTCGAAGTGATCTTTCGTTGTATGTGAAACTGTGTGGTGCAAATTGTTCATCAAATTAAAACTTTTCGGTTAATGATTTCCGTATTTCAAAAAGTTTTCAATATGTGATATTTTAATTTTTTAAAAGGTGCCACCAACACTATCACATTCGTACGCATAAGGTCACATAACTCGTAGATAGCTCCATTTCTGTGGAATTTTTTGACAAAGTTCCGTTTACGTTTGAGACACCTTGTATAAATATAGATATGTATATTAATTGTTCTATGTATTCGCTCACCTTGACCACTTGTATTAAATAATAAATCACATAGCCAACCACCGCAAAGCCCAAGACATGCAAGCGCGGCAGATTGGATAAATAGTTATACATCGAATAGAACATCTCGTTGCGATTGTTTGACTGCGAATTTTGAACTAATGGACTCTGTAAAACTGTAAAAGGAAACGTCCGTTCATTTATCTGAACATTAGATAAGTGGTCTAGCTTTATTCTAGTTTATACATAGCGAAAAGTGCTTCGTTTTTTACAGCTGGGCTGACAGTAACGTATCTTATCGTATAGTCAAAACGTTTTCAACGGGAATGAATGAGTTTGTGTACGCGCGATGACGGCACAGCGGCGAAAACTTACATACTATATATATATATATATATTTCGGTTCACTACAATTTCATTTTTTATACAAATAAACGTTCAAATGACGACTGAAGAATGCATTTTTCGATTCGATTTTGTTTGAACAAGCTTATCTCATTCTGTTGCTATTTCTAAAAGTATTTATTTATATTATTATTTTGTTGTCGATTGCAACTAAAGTGCATTAGAGCGACATTAGAATTAGTTAATAATAATAATCGGAAAACAGGTTCTTATTCTATGCGCGTGTTGAAGATGACTAAATATATAGCCAACACTCCCTTAGTTATGTTGGTTGCTATAAACAATATGAAAATACGAACTTTGTACTCTGCTATCGGATTCGATAGCGTATGAAATTGTTAGTCATTGTTTAAGAACTGTTTTCAATTTGTAATGGAAAAAAGTTGTTATATAATAAACTTGACATTTTGAACACTTACTTTTGATGGTTCACACACGAAACTTTTATACTTGTTTATTTTTTCGAAACTAATAAATTTTTTAAAGTTAAATTTAATGCCAGATTGACTTGGTATTCAATGACTAGTAAATCTAGTAAATCTAATTTAGCAATATAACTCAAAATTTATATTAACAAGGTGCATAAAATCGATAGAATACCTTAAAAAATCATGTAACTAACTGCACTTTATGCGACACATAAAAAATCAATTGGCAACTGAAACAATGCGACAAAATGTAAAACTATTCAAACCTTTGTAAAGATAGAACTACTCATACCTAAATATATCAATCAGTGACACTAATTACATTAGTTTATTTTAGAAGAAACTTGCACAGCAATTAATTCGGATTTTTTGTTGCAATTTTTTGCAGAAATAAAATTCAATTTGATTTGCCTATTGATTTATGATTTGTAGCAATTATTTTGAGTTTATATTTCGAACGACTCGTCGCGCGTTTTGTGTGCCAATAAAACGCCAGCGCAATTCATTCATGAAACACAACCAATAGAACATCCACTACATATGGCCAAGACGAACGCTAAAGAGCTACTGTAAAAACGTGCGCTGCTATGCCTTAGTGTCGTTTGCTAAATATAAAATAAACATGTACCAATGCAGCAGTCATGCCTTCACGACTAGAAAATACCCTGCAATAATTAAAAAAGAAAATACGACTCAACAGCCTTGAAAAGTATGTGTATGAGAAATAAAAATTGGATACGGAAACACAAAATTTTACAAGAGTAAAAATTTCTTAGACGAAAAATCGACCTCCGTGTACGACCCAGTACAATACAGCATCACTTAGCCTACTCGAATTAGCTAATACAAGGCAAGCCCTGTTCATTCAAATATTATATGTGTGGTTTAACCTTCGGTAAGCCATTGACAATGCATCAATCTTCTGCAACTTGGTGAGCGATGTTGCATGGGTGCAACTAGCTGTAATATATCGCCTACTTTAGGGTCACTTTCGATGTCCCTCGTTCGCATATAGCAGTGGGCTTTGCACATTTTCCTAAGTATTTTGCTCTGGGTCACACGAATCTTGTAGTGTAACGCACTTGCCGCAGTTCCCATCAGTGAACGCCGATTAAGCACGTCTGCTTATGTGGCTTGAAATAATCTGAAACTGATAACAGTGAGTTGACGATGAAGGATCACATTTTCGCGATTTTTTATTTTTTGTAACGATATCTTTTCCCGAAATTTTTTCACACCTCATTAAATGTATATATTCTTCAAAGTATAGAGTATTTTTCATTGATTGTAAGCTTAAAAAAAATTATTGGAAGATCTAGCTCACATACAAAAATTTAGCCCTATTTTCCGATCATCCTAAAATGCTATATTTTGGTATTTTTCGAAACAAAGCTTCCGCAATGGCATTTATATCACTGAAGCATTAAAAGACTAAACAAGAATGAATGCTTAGCGAAATTTCAACTTTAAAATAACGGATATCGAGGTTGGGTATAGTACATTTCCGCACTCTTTCGACGATCCTGTTCGACGACTCATCGTCAAACACCATGCACGTCTGACGAACATTGGTGCTTACACTGTCGAGCATCGATGTTTACACTGTCGATCATCGTGGGCTTGGCGATGGCTCCGGTGCCATCGTCAACCAAAATAGTGTTGAAAAGCGTTGAAAACGAAGCGAGACAGATTATACAAATTTGCATGAGTATGAGCTACATACTGAACAATGTAATGCGTGTCATGTGTGGGAGCAGTGCAAAACATACTTTTTCAAGTAAAGTCAAGTAAAGTGTTTAAACAATTGAACACAGAACAGGAAAACAGCAGCAGCCAACAATAAACGAATAATAGTAGTAACAACAGCAATACCTAAAAATATATACACCTGCTTATTTGCATACAACACAACACACGGCAAAGAGGCCAGAAAATACATTTCGTTCGTTTTTGTTTTGTTTCAATTGTTATTTTGTGTAATTTTGCGGGGCGTGTGTTGTGCGAGTAAAGTGCGAATGATTCTGCAACAAGATGATGATTCAATGACGTCGCGAATAAATATCGAAATAATGAGCGCAACTAGGCATACCAGCGCCTAAAATACATATAAGTTTTAATTTATTTCTTTGTTTGCGTCTACGTGTATAATAAATATCCTACGATAAGTGCAACAATAACATCTAGAATGTGCTAATTTATTTCAATATAGTGCTTAGTACTAATTTTAAGTAATTAATTAAAAACTCGCTGCAGCCAAATGAGTTCGCGTAACAAGTGAGTACAATGAAACGCGTGACCAAACGTACTAAGCTAATCTTCCAGTGACGGCGTAATGGAGCTGTCGTTGGAAGGGTGTCACGCTTGACTGATAAACTAGGAAACAAAAATAATCAAACGTATTAAAAAGGAAAATAAATAAATTAATATATCAACATTTTCTTTAAATACAACGCTTTATCGTACGCGCCGTTTTTTCTTATCGTAGAAACGATGTCAAGAAGCTCTTCGAGTTCTGGTGCGAAGTGGCACCTACGCACGTCGGAGCTGCCGCACCCGCAGGCATCATTTTGGAGAGCTTTCCGGAGAGTTTTCGCGATCAAAAGACGATTACAAATATACCAACATTTGCGTTTCCCTGCGAGCTAGAAAGGTAATTGAATTGTGATCGTATTAAATGGCGGGGGTGTCTTTTGTAGTCCTAAGCAGCTATTTCCGGTTTTGTATATATGTATACTTTTTTATTTGCATTCATTCAATAATCGCTTGCTCATATGCTACAAAGCAAACTATTATACATGTTTATATAGCAGGAATTATACATGTATACAATTCCATAGACAGACAACACTCTATATCTGCTCGGCTGCTACTATCGATGATTCATTGAACGCGCAATGGTCTAAGTTTGTCCATGAATTGAATAACCTGTTGTTTATTTTCATTTTCAATTGACATTCGCTTTTTTATTGTGGATTTAAATTTCGTAAGCAAATCGTATCATCTTTGTTCAACTACAAAAAAGATATAAATACAAAAACCACAAAAGGCACAGTAAAAATTATTGAAAGAGCTTAAAAAGGTGGGACACTTGAAATATGAGCAGAATTGGGTGTATGATTATTTGCCACATAGATAATGAGTACACCCTACAAATATATGCACGTTACATGAGTCTAAGGGTGGCCTTTTAAATCATTCTAATAGAATAGTTATAGTGAGCCTGACATATTTAATTTTTACTGTCCCATGTGGGACAGAAAAAATTAAATATGTCAGCTTTTAGCTTTGGAGGATTTATCTCCTATTGTTTCCAACATCTCTCCGTTCGAAAAACCACAGCGAAGGTTTGACGGAGGAATAATGTTGGTAACAATCCTTACAATCTTCCTTGTCAAATCATTTTCAACAACCCCAATATTTCTATAGTCATGTACCTTAATCTAAATTTCTTATTATTATCTGATTTGATTAAAGCTTATAAATATAAAAAATTAAACTGTCCCTACTTGGTAAAACTGATTAATAACATTGTATAAAAAAAAGTTTGTTAGTAAATATATGTAATTTTTTGTGAGTCATACAGGCTAGGTGTCTATTATTTAAACTAGTCAATCATGTATGAATCCACACACATACGTCGTGATACACAGTCAGATGAACCGTGCATGGTACAAAATATATTCAGACTATCTGTTTTCTAAAATAAATTTTATATATTACGTTTTAGAGAATCTTACGTTGCAAAAGCTATAAGTAATATATATGATTATTGCAGCATTTAATACTTTAATAAAGTACATTTTTAATATCTCCAATGAATGCATTATATATTCTACATAATCCTTTTCGTAGTTCAGTTTAATATGTGAATTAGAGTTTTAATAGTGATTGGTTTATTGTGTTTTTAAATAATAATCTTTTTAGTTCCTAATCACTTTAAAGGCAAACGGAATGATAATGAAATGAGCCTTTGCGCTAATACTCAAAAGTATATAAAATATGTTTGTATAAAATATTTATACATTATTATCAGTCTTTTCTCATTAAATGCCTTAACTCTTTCGACATGAATAATCATTATTTAATATAATCACTCGAAACTCAATGTACATATCGTACGTACATACATATACATTCCCCTATATATGCAATTAAAAACCAATCATAATCGCTAATTGAAATGTCAATGCACTCAATCGTCTGTATGGAATCTATAAACTATAGACAAATTTTTTCTAATGCCAAAGAATTTTGGCTATTTGCTGACTTAAGCGTTATGTGTATAAATAAAATACAATCCTATATTTATAAGCCATTGAATTCCTAATACTTGAGCTCTACTGGGGGCGACTTTCTGCGTTGTGTGCTGCATACTAATGCAGAGTGAAAACCGTTTAATATCAAATAAACTAACAAGAAACTTCGATGATATTATGCAAGACCATTAGGCCAAGCCACACGTTTTACTTAGCTCCGGCCAAAACAATATACATATAATAATATGTTGAAACGCAGAGTCCGCTTCGTCATCAACATCAGCTCTGTCGTCATCAGACGTTGTTTGCCCGAACGTTAATGAATTCAAATGTTTTGTATGTTTTTTTAATTAGCCGCAACTGCTCTGAGGAAAAAGTTAATCTCGTCAAGTTGTTTTGTTGTTCAGTGGTTTTTTTAGCGTCTACTTCTGCGAAATCTTATTTATTTGGGTTATGCTCGAAAGCGAAAAAGGCAAAGCAAATTTCGTAAACAATCGAAAGTTAAACTAAAAGTAAAACCCGTAGGTTTGAACATTTCAAGTACAATTATCAAAATTGAACATTTATAATCTACCATCACGCAGAACGGTCAAAGAACATGTATATGAGCGTAAAGATCTATAAACAATACCACAAAATGTCAAGGCTAGGAGATTAAGTTTTATATTGAACTATAAATTGCTCAAGTATTTTTTGTTTTAAATTTTCAGCGATTCCGTGCAGTCGTATTCCTTTGTGCTTACCACCGATGATTCAAAATGGCGGTTTGGTTTCTGTCGGCACGATCCCAAAACAAAAACGGTCATGGTTATCATAACATACTTGCCGTGGCATGATACATTTCTGCGATTGTTGCCCGTGCTAGCGGAATTAAGACGCAGTGAAGGTGATGATTTTCGAACTTTCTTGGCTGAAGCGTACAATGCTGGTGTACCAGATTTGGGCTGCAATTTGACATTGTTTTATCATGGCGGTGATAGTGTAAGTAGGAAAAAGAATTAATTTGAACTTTATTTGATGTAAATAAACTTTTTGTAATAAATTGCTTATAGCGCTTTATTTTCGAGCGGCCAATGCAGTTTCAATTGCCCAGCATACCGGGGAATGTAAGTATTTTTTTATATACTGTACACCTAGTCAATGTGCGATTTAAGGAATGTTTCGTAAAATTTTATAAATCTGTTTTAAATGCATTAGAAACCTCAAAACGTATATATGTTTCTTGTTTCGTAGTTCGTTTTTAGTTAAGATCAAAACAATTACAATGCATGCGTGCGGAATATCTAAACTTCGATAATAATGTTTTGGCTTGTTTTTATATGCTTTTAACAAAATTGTTTTTTTTTTTTTGTCCAGCACAATCTGAATTTGTACTACAACTTTGTGGATCCAAAGAATATGATAGCTGTTTTTGCTGCTATGCTGGCGGAGCGACGCATTATCTTCACATCGCGTCGACTTGATCGGTTGTCATCGTGCATACAAGCTTCCAATGCATTTTTATATCCCATGGTCTGGCAGCACATATTCATACCGGTGTTGCCTATGAAACTGAAGGATTATTTAAGTGCGCCAATGCCGTATCTGATCGGTGTGCCAGAGCCTGTGCTTGAAACGGTGCGTTCAAATCTAAATAATCAATAGAAATATTTTTTAAGCTTTTATTTTTGAATTTAGATGACGCCTGATGAGCTTGGTGAAGTTGTGATCTTAAACTGTGATACGAAGATATTTGAGAGTCCATTTGACGATGTGCACTCGTTACCGCCAGAAATTGTCTCACAGCTGAAGAAACAATTGAGTCAAACGCAAGAGCATGTAGGCGATCGCGTATCAAAGATATTTCTTGGTGCACTAGTACAATTAATCGGCGGCTATCGTGATGCTGTCGAGTTCCGTGATAGTGGCAAGACGTTCAATCGTGACAAATTCATCGAAACACGGCCAACACAATTGCGTCCGTTTCTAGCCAAAATGATGGAATTACAAATATTTCAACAATTTATTGACGAACGGTTGGATATGCTTAACAATGGTTTAGGCGTATCGGATGAATTCGAGTTGGAGACTGTACGCTATGCTGAAAAATTGAAAAAACGTGGTCGAAATTATGCACTTTTGAAAACTGTCAAAGACAAGGTGAGCAAGAAATTACGGAAAAGCTCAACAAATGATGTCCCACGACAATAGCTTAGCTTTTTGCATCTGTTCAAACCTATCACGAATCATTATTTTTTATATCAGATCTCAGTAACATGGTGTGGCATATGGTTAAGATCACTGACCTTGTTCTTCCACATATTATGATATATTGCTTTGGCTTATTTCATATACAAGTACATACACATTTCAAAACTATTGAACAAAATTCTCTGTGTATAGTCATTGCACAAAATTCGTATTTAAATTATATTTTTATTACTTCAATCTACCTATGATGACTATTTTTTGTACGTATAAAATTGCAAACAATTCATATCTAAAGCTTAAATTAAAAAACGTTTGGATGCGAAAACAGAAAGTGGTAAGCGATAAATGTGTCTAACCACAAAAATTGGTTTAAAAAGAACGAGTAATGTAAGCATCTCATTCTATAAAGTCTGCTGGCTGGTTAATGCTGTCTTGCCTTAATCATTCGTTTGTACTAGTACTAAAGTTGATTATGATTTTTTTAATTCATTTACTTTTGATTTATTTTTGCAGTATTATTTTGGAAGGCGCAACCTTTCGCAGGTTTTTGCCAAGACTTATAATCTCAATATTACACAAACAAAGTAAAAGTAAAGCAATAGTCATACGATGTAATTTATAGAATCTAATTAAGTCACAATGTTGCTCTCAAAATATACCCAAGAACTCAACATGCTTACATGAAAAGAAAAAAAATGTTCGTATATATTCAGTTGCATTTAATTCTTATCTTTTATTAATTCACATTTAATATTGCACTTAAAAAAATATTAATCTAGGTTCTTTAATTTATAGCTAGTTTGTTTGCTTGAATTAATGCGTTGGCATTGTGAATAACTTTTAATTTTTGTTTGCTGATATATGTATATCTAAATTCAAAGTATCTCTTTTAAATTTAACTCACATACCATTAAACTCATTTTACACAATTCTTTACCATTTATGTCGTAACAAACCACTTCATTAAAGCAATCTACAAATAGAATCATATTACTTTGAAAGAGTTTGCAATATGAGATCATCTCACGCATCGTTAGGTTTTGTAATCAGCCGGGTCATCTCGTACAATTATTTGCTTTTTGTATATTTAAAACGTAATTATCTAATGCTTCATTTTCTGCTATCTATTTCATATGTGTTTTCACCAATCGACAAAAATATTGCGTTGCTTGGATCAATTGCTCGCTTAAAACACGTCGCTCGATCAAATCAAACAATCTGTTATTGCTCGCATATTCTGTGTGTCTTTCAAATGTTGTACACACTAAAAATGAACGATACATAAAATAATAAAAACCAATTTAAAAACTTGAACGCTAACTTTTGCAGACTAATCCTGCTGTAAAGTCTGCTGTCAAATCGGTGAGTGGCTATTTAGTTAGAAAATTTTAGTAGTTCAATGTTATAATTTAAATGTAGCACCTTAATATTTGTTTTCAAACGCTTTGGCTTAATTAAAAAAGAAAAAACATATTTACTAACTAATAATTTACCATCGAAAATCATTTACAAATCCTCGTTTAGGTCAAGGAAAGCTCGCGGGGCGTTAAAACTGCCTACAAAGATCTCAAATCGAAATTTCGTGATATAACTCCACCTAGTGGTACACATTTTCATTTCAATTTGGGCTCGAATTCGCCGCAACATCATCGAGATCGAACAGACGGCGCTGACTCCGGTAGCAGCAGTCATCGAACAGTTGGTGGCGTTGGTTATGCACGCACTAAGGCCGGTCATCATTCGGCGCCAAGTTCACCTGTGTTTAGTAAACGTATTGGCAATAATATTGGTCTTGCCTATTGTCCACCGGACGTGTTAAATGGTACCGCAAGAACCTTCCGGCGCGGGCCAACGCCGTTGGCAATGTCGAGCTCAAGTAGTCACATACAGCCAAACGGTTATGCGCACAGTACGCATGCTGTTACTCATCTTGGCACTCATCTGGCTGCGTCTCCTGCTGTTAGCCCGGCGAGTTCGCTCTGCTCTTCCGAGATGAATTTATCGCAGGAACTTCAGAATCATCCACTTTTTAAATCGCCCGTTGTTGATCGTAGTGTAAGTATGATGGGTATAGCACCGGTGTGCACCATTTTCTGTGTGTCTGTGTATACGCGTTATGTTGCTTCTGTGCTGTTTCAATGTACCGTCGTATATTTATGTTTTTATTTTTCTTTTCTTTATTTTTATGTTTTTGTGTTTTGCACAAATTTTTCATCTCTATGTACGTACGTGTTTTTTATTTATTTTTGTATTTATGTCTTGCTACCAAACAATGCCATCATCTCAAAAACGTCATTTATTAAATCACAAAAAACATAAAACAAACATAAGCAGCTTAAGCCCAGCAACAGTTTAGAGCTAAGTGGGCGTTCACGTACGCTGACCAATGGTAGTCTGTGTATACATCCGCCTGTGCGTCCTCCACAAGCTGCACTAATGACAAAAAGTCATGTGTCAAAACAACAGCCACCGGCTTCATATTACAATCATCCATATTCTCCGCATTCGATGACAATGACAAAGACTACGGAACCTCCACATCCGCATGTTGAATCTAAACCACCAATTGCAACGCGTGTACCAAATGCCAATGCACTACAACACCATCAGCCTCATCATATGCCAACACATACATCGACACCACACAAACAACAACTAAACACTACTGATTCCAGCTATGACAACCCGCCACAGATGCAATCACCACCCATTCCACCGAGACGACAGTGTAGTGCCAATGCAGTAGCAGCCACTGCCGCCGCTGTTTGCGCTGGCATTAATCGTTTGGAACGGAACTGTTGGCAAGATTATGCTACCCATGGCAATGGCAATTCAACGTCATTGCGAAGCTCATCATCGTCAAATAACTCATCTAGTTCATCTTGCTCGACTGCATCATTCGTCACTGCCGCATCGACGCTTTCGCATCTGAACAACTCACCAATAAGCGCAGAGCCCGCACCAATGCCAGCGCCACGTTTTAAAAAAGAGGTACACAAACTCAAGCAACGTTATAACCCAACAATCGCATATACCATACTTAGAAAAAATTATTAAATTAGCTCACTGGAAGTGCCACTCTCCCTAACACTCATACATTACAATTACATAAATTACATCTACATACTTGCACCGGTCTTAACCATACGATGTCTTGTAATCTATAAAAAATATTCGTATTTTCTGCTTTGCATGACTAAGTTACATTTGCTCAAACGCACTGCTTTATGTCACTGACTAGAATCCAACACCTCCCATGCTCCTTACTAACGCGCTTCTGCCCTTTCTTTTTTTTCTTTCTATACTCCGTCCATAGTCGATACGTTCCTTGCAGCCTCACCACCTAAGCACAACGGCACAAAATGCCGATACAGCAACTTCGCCAGAAGATACAATGAACGATCTTATATCGCTGGACGATAGCAATAACACCAGCTTCGATCTGGAGGACTTCGATCCACTGAATCAAAATGCACGACCGCTGCCACCGTTAAATAGAATGAACAACAAAGGGTTCAATATAAAAGCAACAACACTACCTGTGGGCAGCAGTCCACCAACAGTAGCACATATTATGAGCACATCGACAAACTGTAGCAGCAGTGTTAGTAATCCACTGTATCCATATTTTACGCCGCAACACAAACATGGAGCGTACGTGCTATCCAATCATGTGGGTAAACCGCCACCGCTACCCACAAGCCTGCCGCCACCAATGCCCCCGCCGGAGGATGATTTTGAGCTATTGCGCAAATACGGCTTGGATCAGTTCACGTTAACGACGTCCAGTACACCTGTTGCGGCATCTCCAATAACAACAACTACAGCCACAACCACTGGCAAAGGTATGAACAATTGGACGACATTCGATTAGTGCGGCGCTCAAACGAGCAGCGCTGGGCATTTTAAATTGTGTATATATTTCTAGAAATCTTATATTGTATCGCATTGTAATTACTTTAAAACTGCTGTTTTATTGGCATGCATGAATTGTATTGTAGTGAAAAAATACTTTGTATAGTTTGAGCATAGCATAGAAATAGGTTAGTCTTCCTTTAAGAGGTGCTTTGTTGAAAGTTACTAAACCACAGCGAACAGCGTAAGGTGCAAAAAAGGATATGACCACAAAATAACTTCAAATAGCTCTGTACATATTTACGTAGAAATGTCAGTTCCCTAGCTCCACACATATATAGTCAGTCAGTTAAGATATAAACTTATTTTTATCGAAACTTAAGCAATTTTTTAAAATCAACATAAATTTGTAGATACAAACTGCAATTATTTATTCCGAAAAAGTAAATCACGAGGAACCAAATAAGCGCTGATTCATTGGTTAACTACCAAAAAAATAAAAAAAATAAAAAAACAAGCAAAAATACAGAAGTGAAAGTTATTGAGTGTAATTACCATTAAATAATTTACGTATGTCAGATCAAATTAGCAACAAATGTAATATATTTAAATAAAACAATTAATTATACAAAAAAAAAAACGATTCCTTTAGGTTTTGGCATTGACTCTATGCTCAGCCATGCAGCTGTTGATGCGAGTGACTAGTGCCTGTGGACCCTTAACATTCAAGTCCTCCGATTCGGGTAGATATTGTTTCATGCGCGCAAGCCAATTGACGACGCCAGGATATCTAGAGTTTAAAGAAATACATACATGGAAAATTTGTGCACAAACTAAATTTTCGTTACTCACTCATTCTCATTAATTGGTATTAACATATTCAACGTGACAAGCGTTGTACTAATGCAAATATCGGCAATAGTTAAATGTCCACACGCAAAAAAAACGTTTTGCTTTAGAAATTGTTCCATAAAACCGTAAGCATTTTTGCACATCTCCAACGTTCGAACGTTGAATTCGTATTCACCGCCATAA
Organism: Leucophenga maculata; assembly: GCA_035044805.1. Taxonomy (NCBI): domain Eukaryota; kingdom Metazoa; phylum Arthropoda; class Insecta; order Diptera; family Drosophilidae; genus Leucophenga; species Leucophenga maculata. The sequence goes on from JAWNNP010000446.1 coordinate 1,919,376, forward strand.
ATATTACGTGCCACCATATCCTTTATTACTTGGAAGAGTACACCATTCTCAAAATGTAAACGGCTATCGACTCGTGCACGTTTTTTCAAATCTTTAGGATAGAGGCTATCGTTCTCGGCGTATTTCGATACCATAAAACACATGATGGCGTGGCTAAGTAAATATACATATGTAGAACAGGACAAAAAACTTTAACTTTGAATTTGGCCATTGAAATGCACGTTAAGGTGACATAACTTTATAGAAGACTACGTGCCGGATGTCGTTATTACCCCCAAGAAGATAGTAAAAGATATTTCCGAACTGAATGTTTTATGGTAATGAAACTAGTAAATATCCATTTTGAAATATAGAGTCGCTGAATGGAGATTTAAAACCATGCAGGTGAGTGTGTATTCATGACATGTAGGGAGTATTGATATTTAATGATAACGCTTTATAAGAATCAACCAAATGGCAGACATGGCTAATTATATACATATAATATAATGTCTTCATTCTTTTGAAATCAGCACCTGTCTACATAAACTTCGCCATCTGTATCCACTAGCACCGGTATTTGATGCTGCGGGTTGAGCTGCAAAAAAAATGCAAATTGCGCAATTACATTTTTGTGCGCAATACTTTAATAATACTGATACAGACTTTAATAAACTCATCGCTAAGGTGTTCTTTCTTTGCGAAATCGACAAATCTGACAAGGAAAAAGATGTGTAAATTAATTTGCGTAAACTATTTGCATGCTCTGCCCTCACTTCAGTTCCACATCAAGACGTATAAGAAGTGCGGTCAGCATGCAGGCACGCGCTGGTGGGCTAAAGAGAGCCACATACAACACAGGTTTTGCGGACATTTTGTGCAATATGACGAAAAATATCAGTTAGAATGTCTACCGAACCGATTCAAATTGGAGAAGTATTAGGTAACTATTTTAACTGCCAATTAATGCCTTAAGAAATAAAAACTTTCGATACTCAGTTCGATAATACTGGTGATGTTCTAAGTATTTTACTATATACACTACTAGGGCCGTTCAATGACTATAAGAAATTATAAAAACCAATGCTTGAATGCGGGGAAATCTAAAATTTAAATCGCTCAATAATTGTACTTTGTTTAAAACGACCCATTAGTAAAAACATAAATTAAACGAGGCTTGTATGGACCTTTATTTATCATTTGGATATTTTTCACTCTATCGTTTTAGTGGATTTTGTAAGCAGAATATTTTTGTTTGATGGGATGACCATTTAGAATGCGAAATAAAATATTTAGTAGCATGTGTGAAAGAATATTCTATTGAGGATAAAGATGCAGATCTTAGCGCCACGACTTTAGTTTACTTCAATAAAAAAGTTTAAATAGTACCTATATAAGTGTATGCAGCGTACAAAATGTCCCACTTATTCTAAAATCGCTTGCTCCGGCTCACCTCACCCAAGCCCTGGTATTGTGTAGCTAAAATTAATGAACGCATTAAAGTACCCGTTTGCCGTATGAGTACGCCAATTAAAAAATTTCAAATAAAAACAAAATTACATAAATTTAATTCAATGGTTTTATTAATTTTGGTATACAAATATGAAAAACAATATGTGTATATGTATTGTAATGCTCTTGGTGGTTAATGACTTATATGTGTAAGTGTATGGCTCTACGATACTATTTGGTTGCATTTTAATGTAAAATAAAATAATAAAAGAAAAAATACATGCTTCACAAACAATAGCTCTTTGTCATAATAAAGATCTGTTCAGACTTAAATATATATAGGAATGATTTTTCATATTCAATTAAATTCAAATTTCAAATATGAAATCAAAATCATTAAAAAAAATTTAAAGGTTTTAATCTTGTGCATATTTCTAATAGTTTGAACAAGACTAAAGTCAATTACACTTAATATTTATATTTAATACTAACAAAAATCTATTTAACACTAACAAAATTCAGTTATTTGTCGAAGCATCTTTGACAAAAAAATACTGTCGTCCGATTATTTTTTTTATGTACAAGTCGTCTTTCATTTAGACACAGCCTAAAAAATATGGCCAATGGTTTTTTCAAACAAGAAGAAGAAATTTATGTAGTTGTATCGGCGGTTGGACTACCCGGCGGTGATGGTGAGTCCAGACATATAATCGAGTAGTTCAATTTTTCTTCTGATGATTTTGTCTCTGCAATAAAATTTATTAAACATGAAAAATAAAAGCTAAACAAAATTACTAATTAATTAAAAAAAAAAAAAATTTTAAAATATAAAGAAAATAAAAATGTAAATAAAAAAGTAACTGAACAAATATAATAATAAAACTGTAAGAAACCATTTCCAAAATACCAAAAAATAAAATAAACAACAAAATTTTCATTCATTGTTTAATAAAACAACATTTGTTTTAAATTTTTGAATACACTTTTTTAATGTTTTAATTAATTTTTTCTTAAATTGTATATGATTTATATTTAAGCTATAATAGTTTTACATTCTTAATATTAATGTGTCTCTTGATTTTTATTTTTTTTTTCTTGAATTTTTCGCACATTTTTAACATAACCAAATTTATTTACACAAATACAATAATTATCAAATTTTGGTCTTAAGCAAATAATCATTTTTCAATTTCTCTGCTTTTTTGCATTAAATTTAATAAAACACATGCAACTTTTTATTTTCGGTTTTTAATGGTCTCTTATAATGAATTTTACACATTTAACCATGATTTATTTATTCAATTTTCTTCTCTTTTTCATCATCTTTTGCTTGTCGACGATTTGGAAATAACTTTCCAGCGTTCTTATTGCGCCTAAATTGTGTAAAATTAATGCAAAATTAAAAATAATACGTAAATTATAATATAATAATTAATTACGATGTATTATAAATATGCACAAAATAATTATATTGAGACAGAGTAGAAATAAATTAGTTTAATTTGATTTGCTTTTCTTTTGTTTTTTCTGTTTGTTTCACTAAAACAATACAAAACGACAGAAATGATTTCTTTACAGTTTACATTTTTATATTTGTTACTTTAATTTTATTGCTAGAATGTTTTAACTAAAAACTTGGGTAGTTTTTACCAGTTCTATTGTTATTTGAATACACTTTTAAGCGTTATGCATTCCATATAAATATTTAGTTTGTATTCTATTTGAGTGCTTAAGAAATATAAATTTAAAAAAGGAAACTATTTTTTTGTTTGTTTTTCTTTCTTAGTATAAGTACAACTAATAGTTTAATAAAATTTTTGGCTAAGAAGCGTCGTAGAAGGCTAAATGAAAACATGTCATGCCATAGCACAAAGCAACCGAGAGATTTATTAACAAAAAATGCCACTATTTAATAGTAGGTACAAAATTTAATTTTTTGTTTTACTACTGCGCGCGCGCGACTTGAGTGGACAACATGCAACTGCAACATGTCAAACATAGCTCCAAGAGGGGGAAAAATAGTAGTTCATGTCAACTAGAATAGTCTAACCTGAATTTATGTTTTTCGTTGCATGAATAAAATGTGTGGATAAAGAAACTAATCTTTCATTCAACTTTTTCTATTAAGCAGATAAATAAATGACCTACTTTAGTTGAATTGATGAAAATGTAAAGTGCAATGATAAAAACCTCGAGTGATTAAGTCACCTAAATAAAGATCGACAATAACTTATAAGATCGTACCAGTTTATGGATCACAATTTGAAAATCACTGTGATTTTCATCAAGGTTACAGTCACTGGTATCGCATCACTGCTAAGCAACAACTGAGACTTAAAAAAAAAACAAATTAAAAAGTTTAACTTCCCGGGTCAAGATGTTTATAGTTCAATAAATAAAATATAAACCGGAAATTTACGTACAGCTATTAATAAACTCTAATACTAAATATTATATAGTTTATGATGCTTCATCCAATATTAGTACATACAAAACAACACAACAACAAATTAAAAACGATGTCTACTAATGTTGCAGTTGCTGCTGCTGCTGTTCTTGTTGTGTGACATTTATAGGCGATGAAGCAGTCATTATTGCCTGATGTTCCAATTGTTGAAAAATTGCGGCATGTTCCACCGTTGTCAAGGTTGTATCCATAAGATTACTATGTGCAATTTGTTGTTGCCGCTGTAGCTGTGATTGTTGTTCCTGCTCATCAGTTAATTCTTTATAAATATATTTATTTAAACATAGTAGGGAACGGCACAAATAAAAACAGATATATATATTGAGAAAGAGAGAGAGAGAAAAAGAGACACAACAGGCTTGTGAATATCCTTTATACTTTCTATTATTAAAAAAAAAAAAAAAAAAAAAAAACTAAATTTGGTGAGTGAAGTAAATGAATGAAGAGCATGTGTAATCCTTATTTAAATAAATATATTGATTGTACAAACACAGAATTGACATTGCATTAAACAAAACATTGAGGAACATATTTAAACATCGTTTTCAAGGAAACATAAATTATAAATGCAATAATGAAAAACTATTTTATTTTTGACTCGAATTATGAACATGATTGTTGCGCTGCCACTAACGTTTTCCGAATGTTTTACTGTGCCTATTACGAGAACTTTGACTGTAAAAAATTTATAAATATTTTTAGATGGAAATTCCCCATATAACAATTAGAACATTTATAGACCATACAATAAAACATAAAACCGCAACGTGTTCGAATCTCATTATAAAATCGTTTATTTTTGGTTGGATTGAAACATAGCACAGCATATCTCTTATATGACAACTTTTGTATAATTTATGTTGGATTGTTTATATGAGCTTGGTAATGTAATACCAACTTTCGATCTATTAGCGCAATAATAATGCAAAGAGTAACCAAATACTGTAAAAAAATGGAAGATTACCGCTAATTCGGAGAAAACATCTCATTCATACGAAGTTTGTCAAATCTATTCATACCGTGGTATAGTAGGTTTGTGTAAATTTATGTAACAGGCTGGTGGCGACTTTTATCAATTTGAATAAAAAGTCCCATACTCATCCAGTTAGAAGTACAGTGCCCTTACCAACACAAGACGGAAAGTTCAGAAGTTATTCAGGGGGAAACTTGGCTTACAATAATAAATCTGTGAGCGGTTTGAAGAAGCTTTAAAATAATCATTTCTGACTGACTTTCAGGAAAAGTTCCCATGTAAGTGAGCTTCTGTAAACTGATTGAAGTTTTTTTAACGATTCACATTCCCTTTGGGTTTGCTTGTTAGTGGTCGTCCAGCAGAGTGGAAGCCATTGCCCACCCGTTGCTGATCCTCTTTAAACTTTTTCTCCAACTATTTTACCCGCACCTACGATAGAGTAATGTCGCCGTTAGATATTACTATGGTAGGTTTGTGAAATGGACACGTTTATTTTCTTATAGAAGGGGAGTAAGTGATAGAATTCGTTTACTTGACTTTTTATGTTGATCAGGAAACTAGAGTATAAAGAACGCAACAGTTTCAGTTTCGTTTAAAAACAAAAATGGAAATAATATCATTCCTAACACAATATGTGTAAAGAAGAGTACAGTAAGCATCAGTCTTTTGCACAGACAAACACAAATAGAAAAATTATAACGAACAATCGAAATTCAATGAAAACTAGCACGTTGTCACAGTTTTACATTTCCTTTATTGTATAACCGAGCTTACCCCGCGCAAAAACCGCTAGCGATATTCAGTACATAATTAATTCCCATTTCAGGACAACCTGCATTCTTTAATTGAGATATAAAAGCAGCGGCTGCTACTCTCTTCAAATACTCTGAAAATTCATGCGTAAATTTTAAAATATGTAAATCTTTTGACAGTTGTAGAACAAATTATTGCAAGCGATCTTCCGCTTCTACTTCACACATTAGATAAGATTCCTAGATTGCACGAAATCTTTAATTTCAATCAATAGTTAATCATCGAAAGGCAGCAGTACACTTAATCCTATTTACCTGACTGACCATTGCTTACTTGATACCTTGTTTGCAATCGATAAAGCTGAGACTGCGAGTACTTCAAACCAATTAAATCAATTTTGTACAATACAATTAAAAAAATTACTTAGGCAAAATGATATTTTCTTATTTTGATTTGCTAATAAATACCCAACTTTGGAAAGCAAGGAAAAACGAGAAGAGTATTATTATTAGCTCCAGTAGTAGTAAAATCGAAAAAAAATTATAAAAAATGTTGTTGGTTTTTGAAGTGAAACCAAATACTTCAGATTTGTAGATTATTGTGGCAGAGAAGCTTACTGAGATTGTATCAAAACTGTCATAGTTAAAGGAAGCTAGGTTTAACGAAACAAGAAAACTGCTTTGAACAGAGCAGAACAAATGTTAACCATGTGTGATAAAGGTTAACACAATGGGCAATATTGTGTGAATATGGATGTGTTAATGGCATAATGATATTTACGATTAAATAAAAGCTTCTGACTGTTTTTGCTACACACTTCTTAGCGCTTATGTTCGTTTCTAAAATTATTATTTGTAGAGGAGTTGTTAGTACGAAAATGCATCCAACGTACCAGTTTTCTGTGGTTGAAAAACATTGCGTTGCAATCCGCCATTTGTATTGGATGTTGAGCTAGTGGCCGCACTTGATGTAACTTGTTTAGCAGGTGGTTTACGCTTGGCTAACGGCAAATCATCATCGGAATCGCTAATCGTCAGATCAACCTTAATAACATGAAATAGACATTTATATTAATACACGTTTTGCTCTTACAAACTTTGTCTAGCACTTACGGTTTCACTGTTGGAAGATGTTGATGTCGGCTGTTCTTGAGCGTTGTACGCTGCATCTGATTTAATGGGCTTAACATCCTCTGTTGTAATGAGTTCTATTAATGATAAAAATTGTTTTTTATTTTTATTTGTTTAATGTTTAGTTGTATGATTAATCGCACCTATATCGTCTGAGATGACTTCAATTTTTTGCACAGCTTTTGTTGGTGTATCAATGAATTGTGATTCATTGCGCAGACTCGGTGTGCTCCATGATCCATCCTTGTGCAACTGAATTTCAACCTCGTCACTCTTTAGTAACGACGAAGATAAAACCTCTTGAAAATATCTGTAAATGAAAAACATAATAACTTATGTGCTAACTAAAGGGCTTTAAAAATATGTTATGCTTACCCATCTATTACTAAATGTTCATATATGGCAGGCTTGTCACAAACAGGGCAGTTCCATGTTGGCTTGCGCTCATTCATTTGCAGATATAAATTTGCATCAAAACATTGTAAGTGCGAACAGGTAGAGGCACGGCACGGAAGTGACATTTTAAGCTTGCCCAAGGGACAGTTCAACGAGACTTTAAGCATTGTTGTGGCTATTTCACAGTCAGCATCTTCAGCTAACTTTTCTTTAACTAAAATTTGCAAACGAAAAATAAATGGTATGTTAATATATTTTAACGTTCCATGACAAAATTTTTTTATAAACGGTAGCTTACTGAGTCCACGCGTGTAATCAGCAGGTTTGACACCTTTGGTCTTCATGCGCTGCAGCAACTGTGCTGATGTCAGCTTCTTTACCAAATAAACGGCAATGCAATAACTGCGTGTGTAATCTGGACACCACTGCACAGTAATGGTATTGGTAACTGTGGGTGAGAGTTTAACATTCGATGTTACATTCACCGGACGTGGCGGACGTTTGGGTTCAACATTTGGCCGATTAGTTGGTATGACGTTCTTTAAAAAAAAAAAAAAGGTAAATAGAAATTATGAAAAAAAAAAAAAAAACTACTTACCGGCAATTGACAAAGTTTATTGTTCACCTTAACGTTGACGTTAGGCGGAAAACAGTCTTCCTGCTCACAGGATGTTTCTAGCAGACAGAAACGCAACTGGACCTGTATGGCATGCTCGATCTTGTTACTGTTGCGTATATCACGATTTGTTGCAATTTCGGTAGCCTGCTGTGGCGTCAATGTGAAGTAAAAAGGCACCTCCTGTATGCGTTGCGTGTTGCGCGGTACTAGCGATGAAGGTTTTATCAATGTACCCAAAACATCGTAAAATGCGAGTTTCTTCAGGCGCACATCCGGATGTATGGGCATTTGTGTGGGCATATGTGGATGAAGAAATGGCAATACGTTGCCTTGTGGTCCAACAGCAGCATTGGGCATAACTCCAGCGGCCCCCGCCATTTGTGTAGGTGCACCGACTTGTGCGCCAGGATTCTGCTGCACAGCTGCGGACATTTGCATTTGCGAATACATAGCAGTTTGTTCGGCCAGTGATTGTGCGTAGACCTCTTTGATTTTGAATGACAATAAGTCAAAATTTGAGTGCAATAATGAATATATACGGTTTTGTAAATCAGATTTTCGTCCAGCGAAGGTAATGTTAAGAAATGACAATATCTTTTGCAGTTCTACAACGCGTAGCATTTGCACCATTTGCTCATATTCCTGTGGAAGAAACAGAGGAAAATATTTTTGTTATCGGTTATATTCTTTGTTTTTACCGAAAGATCGGTTAAAGTGGTTTAATACTTTGTACATAATAAAACTCTGAAAACAATTGAAGTATATCGTTTGGAGTAGTATTTTTTTTTCTCCATTTAATTTAGATTCCTAGATTAGATTTATAGCTATTGCAAAAATAGGAAAGTTGTATAGCAGCAATGATGTAAAAAAAGTCTACAATCAATCCATACTATAACCTGCTAAACTCTAAGCTATGTTTAGATGTTCATAAACATATACGACACTTTTAATTGTTGGCATTGAAAATTTGTGAATTAATGATTTAATGAAATACGAGAATACCCTTAGGAAGATTTTACGGAAGTCACAAGCTTTGGCAGATTTACATAAATGAAAATTGTTTACAACTCCTACACGGTATTGTTAGCATATTTAAACAACGTGTATAACATAGTAAGGCAAAATAGAAAAGATACTGAAATGGATCGGTAACAGGCCACACAACCTGCCAAAAATATTTCATATTGCATCGTTACTTTTATTTGTGAAACAGTTTTGTTATGTTGTTAGGAGTGTTACTAGTTAAGATTTGAAGTTTTTTTTCTCTATTTTTATCACTGCGATCTTTTTAGAACTATCGTGGGCAGGTCGATACTCTCTACCTACTCATGGGTGTCATGTTAAAGATATCCATGAAGATATTTTGATTATGTATTAGATATTTTTGCCGGGTTAATTTTCTCATAAACAAAAAATACAGGTGCTGTATCATTAAAGGTAGCTGTCTCCTTTCTTGTCAAATAATAAACCTTCTTGTTTCCCAATACAACAGCGTGACCAATAATCTTGCCTTATTAAGTCTTATTAGTGTATTAATTTTTTCTAGGTAATCCAAGAAAAATTTAGGATTGATCACATTTGAATTTCATTCTCTGATTTAAATTTTTTTTGTTCCTGTATCGCCTAATTTAGTTGAAGCCATCTGTAAATCAGCTTTTTCAATCTAACTTTGCAACTATTTAATTTTTTTTTTTCTCCTTTTTCATTAAACTCCGAATGTGATTTAATTAGTTGAATATGTATGTACATAAAGTGCCGGCACAATGAATGTATTTGGAAAATGTAAAAACTTTTGCAAATACAAATGTTCATTGGCTTACTTCTGCAACCGTATGTATGTTGTGTTGGTATGTGTGTCTATAAAATTGTGCTTCTTGTTTCTATCGAACAAACGCGACATCAGCACGGATGCACCCGTGTATAGCGCAAAAAATGGAACAACAACAAAAACCAAAAGAACGTGTAAAACACACACAATGTAAACTTTTTCTATGCACTTATTTTTTGATGCTTTTTACAATATTTTATTTAATAACAATGTGAGTACAATGTTATTCAGGAACTGACGCTTCGGTTAAAACATACTTTCTTTTGCACATACAAAACTCGTGCAAAATGTTTTTTACCTTTTTTGTTACTGGAAAATGGCGTTTGGTAGCTGTAAAACCATGTTGGCAATTTTCCTAAGCACACCAAGGCTTTATTCTATTAGTTTTCCGTCAACAATATGTCCACTAAATACATGCAATAATCTTTAGTTTGATTCGAGTTTTTTCAGCACAAGCAAAGCTTTAGTTTTACAGAAAATCTGCATGCAAAAACGAACGACTTTCGGTGTACCTCAAACGAGCCAACCACAAAATCAACTGTCTACAGAAACATGGCGGCGGCGGTTAAATCCCATTATTATATTGCTATTAGTGGGAAATGTCTTATAAGCGCTGCCAACTTAAAACTAGATATAATTATTGTCGCAAAAACAATAAAAAAAAAAGGAAAATAACAGTGCACTCATTCAATTATCATTAATTAAAAACAAAATAACGCACGCTGCTTCAGAAAAAGAAACAATGCTGCAGGACTTTGCCGGCAAGAAATGGAACTAGGCTGATATTTTTATGGAGTTGGCATTACCTGACTACAAATTTTTATAGTTTTTTCTGGATTTTATTTATCTAAACAAATGGATTTAAACGTACCTTAAGCTTAGTGGGATCAACATTGTTGTTAACCGCAGACACAACTTGCAACGCGTTTTTATTGTTATTGCCTGTGCGACAAGCTTCTTGTGAAGTGCTGGCGTTGTTAGAATAGTTGGAGGATGCGGCAGAACGCGTTGTCGTATTCGAAGCGTTCTCCGCTTGAGTTTGTGATCTAGTCTTTCGCATCACTAAGCAAACACTTGAGATACTAAACCGAATTTTGTTCGATACAAATAATATATTACATGCTTTATTTTAACACATAAAAATGTTTGTATTGCACGCAAAGACGCGTCCAAGAGAATACAGCTGCGTAGAGATAAGCCGAACGCGAAATACTGGCTAATTTATTAATACTGGTTTATTTAATGCAGATATACTTTGAAAAATTTAAAGTGTACATACTTTTCTGTACTGTTACATTTTATATAAGAGTGAGCAGAGCAACCCTTGTTATTATATGAGTTCAGGAAGAACGAAACAAACGAACAAATTTGTGGTGATAATTATGTGCATCCTTTGACCTTAAACACTAAGGACGAATTTCACTATGTGTGGAAAATCATGTTTACAGAATTTGATTAAGAAACACTGTGTATGACAATTCTCTACAAGTTTGCATTTAGTTGAATAAATACTTAAAATGTATTAAATTATTTTTTTTTACTACTGCATTGGTTGAAATGCAAAAAATAACTATGTCTTAACCATCTTGGACAGGTCCTTAAGTACTAAGATGAGCGGAACACGCTCCTTGATATTTATTCGAAGCGTCCGTCCATAAGTAAAATGTGTATTCTACTATTGAGCTTGTAAATCTAGTAATAAAAAATTTAAATATTGTGAGTCATAGTTGCATTTAAACTTATTTAATACACGATATCTGGTCTTTTTAAGTCATTAAAATAAAACTTAAAAGAAGTAATAAATTTCAATGCATATCAGAAAATATTCTGGCCTGGTTTTTAAATTAGCAAGACTTACCGCATTATCTCACTAAATTTAACATTAACATAGGAAAATGTTAAGCCAGTCAACACAATAGCTATAAAATAGATATATATAAGTTCGTTGCTTATCTTATATATGTGTATATATATATGTTTTATGTTGATCATGATATGTTGTCAAATGATTAAAATTACTTCTTAAAGACAAGTCAGAAAGTCTACAGTGCACACTCTGTACAGGACTTGTTCTCGAGGAACATGGGTTTTCCTGAAGCCAAACATAATCTGTTTTAAAGCAAATCTTAAATGCATAAAAAGTTTTTGGTTTACCGAAGTAAAAGTTTTTTTTATTTCTTATTAAAAAATCATATTTTTTTACATACAAATTTGGAATTAACTAATGCCTACATATAAATATAAGCTAAGTAGATGAACATGTTAGGTGACATTTTTGGAAAAAAAAAAAAAAAAAACTAAAAAGCTAATGTCGAGATGCTTGACATTTGTACACCGTGCATCCATCTATTTTTTCTATTAGGACTGGAATTTTTCCAATATTGGTTTCTTTAAACTGTTCTACAAAGTAGGCTAAGAATATATAACAAATTATTTTTGAGATAAGTCGAGGCATACTATAAAATATATCAATCCAATACTTGTTCACGAGTGTTTTTATTCTCTTCAGACGTAGTGTGAATAATATTATAAATTTGCCCTGAAGTTATAACGGATAAAAAGAACCATCGGATACAAATATTTTTATTCAACTCGATTAGACGAACTAGCCATGTCTATATGAATCAAATCTAGTTGCCTAAATATTAAAATACCATCTGAAATTGGGAATAGAGACATGTTCCTTAGCTGAACGAAAGTTAAAAAGCCTGCGACCGCTTCCATCAAAAGTAATTGAAACAATTAATTTTTGAAATAATAAAATTGTTTTGAAATTGGCACACTACTTACAAAGGTTTATACATTTATATAGTACTTTTATATATGTACAAGGGTTAAGACCGAGATACGTCAACTGTCTAGCGTATTTGCTAAGTATACAAGATTGGCTTCCACCGAATTTGTCGTTTACTCTTTTATCACTGTTGTGAGTTTTGAACACATAAAAACATAGTCATATTTTTTATTTTCTCTGACAGACATACAGACTGACATAAATAGATTGACTCGTCTTATGTATATACTTTAGTATATACTTTCCCAGATGTTTCCGTCACTTTGTTACATATATTTTCACTCAATACATCCTGCTATAAATATTTTTTGTACACTGCTTTTTTAAATATGCCTCGCTCTCTTCTTCAAACATAACGGTTGTTTTTACGAGCACGAGCGAAAAAGTATTTAAATAACTTTAAAACTTATTTTTGAATTTCACAAAAGTGTAACTTAAACTGATCTCTTCACATATTAGTAATGAATTTACCTAGTCTTTAAAATAAATCCATTTCGCCGCAATTCACATCCAAAAAATCATCATCGTAACAAACTAAATCTGTAGCAGTTTTATAACCTTCAGTTGCACACGCCGCCGACGTGGATGGCGCATCGGTCGTAACATGGTTAATTGTTTTGTATTCTGGACTACTTTGATCTTGCCCAACTGGTGATGGCGGTGGATTAGACACTAGAAACAAAAAGAAAAAACAGTTATAAAAATTCTGTCAGTGTTTTTAATGAAATTTGTACAATTTGCATTGTGATGTTCTACGTTCAAATCGGGGCCAAGCAAAAAATGTTCTTTTCGGGTGTGCAGCGCGGGTAAATCCTTGCCCTGTTCGCTAAGGCGTTTCTTCAGTTCCTCCACCTTGCGGTCTCGTGACAAATTTTCTATATCTTTACGTGATTTATTAACAGCCAACCTATCCGTGCTGAAGATGGATTGTTTTTGTTCTGCTGTAAGGCTGTCGTGGTGCTTTAGTAGAAAAAGGAATACGCCACCCGGTGTGCGTCGTCGTTTGTTATTCTGTTGAATTTAAAAAAAAATTAGTCTACAAAAATATTTAAACATTAAATTTTAACTCACTCTTATCATCATGCCACCATCAGCCTCAATACGTTGTGTCTCTTTATAAATTTCAATTGGTAAATCCATACCCAAAACGTCAAACACTTGTACTGCATTATTAGAGATAAATAATAAATACAACTTCGATTAAGTGTATATCACAATTGACTCACTTAATAATGCATCCTTTTCCTCGTGCAATTTGCTCGCCATTTCTCGCGCCACATCGTGCAGTGCTCGACCTGTGATGTTTTGTAAGTCCTCAATGTAACGAGATTCGCACGAATTATCCGAGTCGCCCCCTCCACCTACACCACCACTTGTTGATGAAGAACCAGGCTGGCTTCGATTACTTCGTGATCGTTGGCCCAAGCGACTTTTAACGGAACGGCGAAGTGAATTATCATCAGCTCCAAGACTGGATGGCCGCCCACGTTTATTGGACGGTGGTAATTCATCATCCGTTGAATTTGAATAGCGACGTTTGAGCCGGTTTTTACCATTCAGACTGTATTGTAATGAGAAATTATAGCTTTCCACACTACGATCACATCCAGCGCTGCGCGTTACGCCGCAATCACGCATATTTTCAGACAGTGCATCTTCTTGCAATGCTGCAGTCCAGATATTGTACTTCTTAAATCGTGTACGACTTGGTTGTTGCATTTCAGTATCTTCGGGAGTGACCCGCTGGTATACCGTGCGCTGTATACGCTTCTTGCGGCGCTTTTGGTTTTTCTGTCCATCAGTACGTAGCTTTTTAATACATCCTTCGGACGATGACGATCCGACTGAGGATGTACTGCCGCTGTCTTGTGATTCGTCATCAACTAATGAGTTCTGTAAATGATGGCCAGTGACGTGTTGGTTGGCTTGAGGTGCTGGTTTCTCAATATTTGACGAAGCCGGTCGCTGCAGCGGTTTGTATATCTCATCGTCTTCACTACAGCTTAACTACAATGCATATCGTAAAGCAAATATTTGCAAGCATACAATATATTAATTACCTCTCCGTCTTCCAAATCCACTTCATTTGCCTGTATGTCCATTTTTGCGTCGCTAAATAAAAAAAAGTCACTGCTGCATTTAACAGCTGATCTGACGGCCGTGCTTGACATGCACCTTGCAACTGCGCGAGAGTGTGTGAGTACTGGCGGTACAAACATATCTATACCGTTCTAAAACATGTAAGTGCGAGCAGGATACAAAAAATTTTTTATGGTGCTGCCAGACTTTAAATATAAGGGTAAGAAGAAGAAGACACGTGCTCTTTTATTTTCGTTCAGTCAATCGGTGTAGCGACAATTTAGCTGGGAATTGTATTTTCTTTCTTAACTAGAAGATATTTGCGTCATCATGGTGCGCCATAACAATCAGCTACCAGATAATCTGCCACAATTGCAGAATTTAATCAAACGTGATCCGGAATCGTATCATGAAGAATTCCACCAGCAATATCAGCATTTTCTAAGCAGTTTGGAAGTATTTGCACTCAATCCAAGCGAGGAAAACAAATCTCTTGATGAACTCATCATGTTTATAGCGCAAGTGGCCCAATGTTATCCGGTGGTCTGCCTCAAGTTCCCACAACATTTGGTCGACCTGCTAAAGAATCATGCTACCACATTGGATCCCGCAATGAGAAATTGTTTTGTCAAGGCGTTGGTGCTGCTGCGCAATAAAAATCTTATACCGGCGCTGGATCTTTTGGAACTATTCTTCCAGCTATTGCGTTGTCCCGACAAAAATTTACGTACATTTCTGCAGAACCACATCGTCACAGACATCAAGAACATGAACGCCAAACACAAGGACATGAAGTTAAATGCGGTAAGAACAATACAAGGCTTAGAATGCAAAATTACTGATATTGATACTTATTGTGTGCTTATAGACGCTGCAAAATTTCATGTACGCTATGCTCAAGGACACATTTCCGAAGGCTGCCAAAATGTCGGTTGACATTATGATCGAACTTTTCAAGAAAAACATATGGAATGATCCAAAAACAGTAAATGTTATAGCAACTGTTGGCTGTCTTTCGAAGATTACAAAGGTGCTGGTTGCTTCGCTTAAATTTTTCCTTGGTCACGACGACGAGGATAATAACTCTGACTCAGACACTGAAAACGAAATTGATCTAAAAGGCGCATTAATGGTCAACCGTGTAAATAAAAAGACAAAGAAACGACAGAAACAGCTAGATCAGATTAAAAAACAAGCAGTTAAAGCGCAGAAGAAGAAAAAGAATGCTCCAGCTTTCAACTTTTCTGGTATACATTTGATTCACAATCCGCAGGGCATGGCCGAGAGTCTATTCAAACAGTTACAATCCTCTAACGAACGCTTTGAAGTTAAGCTAATGCATCTGGATGTTATATCGCGTCTGATCGGTATTCACGAATTGTTTCTGTTCGGCTATTATCCATATATAACACGGTTTCTCCAACCGCATCAGCGGCAAGTGACACGTATACTACAGTTTGCTGCGCAAGCTTCTCATGAATTGGTGCCGGGGGACATTATCGAGCCTATATTGAAGACCATAGCCAATAACTTCATTACAGAACGCAATTCCAGTGATGTAATGGCTATTGGACTGAATGCAACACGCGAAATATGCATGCGTTGTCCGCTTGCCATGGGTGAAGATTTACTGCAGGATCTAGCCATGTACAAAACGTATAAAGAAAAATCTGTTATGATGGCGGCGCGCTCATTAATCACACTCTATCGCGAGCAGCTACCAGCTATGTTGCATAAAAAAGATCGCGGTCGCCAGACCGAGGCACAGGCTGAGCGCAAGGTACGTGCTTACGGCGAGAAGGAGGTGCATGATACGATAGCTGGTGCTGAGAGTTTGTTGAAACACTCAAAAACAATCGATTTGGGCAGCGACGACGATGACACAGATTCCAACGACGGCGATTGGGTAAATGTGTCACACAGTGAAGGTGAAGATGCTGGTGACAATAGTGATTCAGCTGAAGAGGATTGTAGCGATGCGGAAGAAGATGAAGAAGCAAGTGACAGTGAAGATGATGAAGAGCTTGCAAGCAATTCGGACGATCAATCAAGTGCCGAAGTTAAATCCGAGGCTTCATCTAAGCTGAAGGCAAAACTTCTGAATCAAAAAGAAGCTGCACAAGAGTTGGCGTTGACACGCATATTTACCGACGAAGATTTCAAACGCATTAATGCTGCGAATCTAAAGAAAACAGTAACAAATGCACGCAAACGTCCACTGGAGCAGGAACGCGCAGAATTTGTTAAACTCGATAATATTGAAATGATTTACAAGAAACGTAAGCACGACAAAGAGACACGTCTCGAAACTGTGCAAGCGGGTCGTCAGGATCGTGAACGTTTCGGTTGGCGAGATGGACGCAAAAACGAGCATTGCTCCAGAACGAATCGTGAAAAGCAGAAAACCAAAAACTTTGGTATGTTGCGACAAAAGGCTCGCTCCAAGGTGAAGAAGAGCTTCAGAGATAAGCAGCTGGCACTGCGAAAGCATTTGCTGCATCAGAAAAAAATGAAATAGTTTTATTGTTGTATGAGGTCACTTTACTACGATTCTTGAATTAATAAATATACTGTTTTATATTTACGCTATACTTTGTTTTATTTTCTAATGCGTATTTTTTCCGGCAGTATTTTGTCTCTATCTGCGACGTTTTTCCGACTTCTTCACACGTTTCGGACCTTTCACAAAGCACCAGTCAACCTGTATGATCTGGCCCATGATTTCAGCACCATTAAGTGCCTCCTTTGCTGCCAATGCCTGCTTGTGTGTTTCATACTCCACAAGAGCGTAGCCCTTGGAAAACCCAGTACGTCGATCGAGATTCAAGTGAATATTCTTGATTTCACCATAATCGCAGAATTTCTCCTGAATTTCATCTTCTTGTGCCTCTTCGTGTATTGATGTAACGAAGAGTATCCAGCCCTCGACAGAACGCTGTGGTCCTGGCTCCAGTTCGTCATCGTCTTCGTGGCGTACGCGTTCATATGTGTGTATGGATTCACGTGTGTTGCTTTCATTTCCAAAACCACGGCCCTTGCGGTGCTTTGCCTTCTCTTTAAGACGCACGATACCCTCTGTGAAAACGATGGCGGTGACAAATATGCGTGGTCGGAGAATTTATAATTAGAAATGGCGCTACTTTAAATGCCGGCTGCATTGCATATTATTGTTACTTACGGTCGCCATCTTCGTCTACTTCAAACTCCTCGGCATTAATATCGAGCACGTCAGCCATGTTGTTTCAATACTATATTTTTACGATGTAAAACTATTGCAGATAGTTTCCAAACAAAAATGTAGCAAAGCAAAGCAAATGGCCCTTTACTTAGGGATGGTATTATCTCGATAAGTCAACGATGTCTGGCCGATTGCTGTGTTCGACGATGATCCGGAGCCATCGTCAAGCATAGTGCAAGTTCGACGAACACCGGTGTTTACACTGTCGAGCATCATGGGTTTGACGATGGCTCCGGAGCCATCGTCGATCACCATTGTGAATGGCAAAGAGAACAGAAAGCGTCACACAAGTGTGCTGTGCATATGAACATGTAAACAAATTTTTGAAATTATCTCTACGTAGTCCGCCTTACATCAATTTATGTTAGTGCGAGAGAAAGGGAAAGAAGTAGTCATTCGACTTATAGCAATTCATTACGCATTTATTAAAGAAATTTACAAAAGAAGCATATTACAGCGTGACACGATAAGTTTTAAAGTTTTGTATAATCTGTACAAATGTCGGAAAACAAGGAGGAGATACTAGCCAACTTTCAGGTAAATACATCCAAGACGGATTCCGTTGACAATATATTTTCACCTGCTGTATTCTATACGCTGTAACAATGACTACGGAGCAAACGGTGGAGACAGACAAACGCACAGAACATGTTAGAGTGCTTTGTTTCTAACACACAAACAAACAAAGGCATAAGGGCAGACACACGGCAACTCGATATGTCTGTCTATCCGAAAGTCCGTCCATTCATTCCGACAGACGGAAAATCATGAATGATTTGACAGTTTTTCTTTCCATTTTTTAATTTTCAGAGTATTACTGGCATAGACGATGTGGGTGAAGCGTTTGCGCATCTTGAGGATACAAACTGGGATCTTATGGTATGCCATGTCCATGTGATTTTTATAACAAACCAAGATAAAGTTGTTATTGTTTGTTTTCAGACCGCCATAAATCGTGTTATACCACAGGACGACGAAACACTTGGCAATCTGGCGAATATACCGCCATCTAACATTATAAGCAACAATATATCCGGTGCCAGCAGCAGCAGCTTATTGAATAATCATCATGATGCACTACATCTAAACAATTTCTCAAATTCAAATCATGCCAGCACGTCCAACAGTTTCAATCGTATTAATAATATTGCCTCAGAAAGTGCATTTGTGCCAGGTATGTGCTTCTTAAGATTATATAAAAAAAGTTTTAATGTATTGAAATCTTTCATTACGCAGTTGCCTCGACTTCAGCCGATGCTGAAATTGTTGATCTCACATCGGACATAGATCTGAACCCGACAAGACACAACAGCAATCGAACGTTAACATTTAATATACACTTTAATCAGCAGATGTACACGATACGCCTGCCAGCGACGTCCACAGTTGGTGAGTCATTGACGTTGTCCGAATTTGACTCGTCTGTTAACAAAGTAGACTTGAGCTACAATTTCAAGTAATAACTCACACAAATTAAATATAAATTACAAACGTTTACAGAACAACTCAAGATCAAAATTTCGGATGTAACCAAAGTTCCACAGTGTCGTCAGGCAATTCGAGGCTGGCCTCCTGCGAAGCTAAATGAAGCACAACACGGTAAATCACAATTATGTAATTTGGAGTTATCCTCAGAAAATGAACTCATACTCGTCGATCTAACCGATGAAGGCTATATGGATACTGAGAAGTAAGAATGCTAAGTTTTTTTTTTTTTAATTACTGACATTTTAATTTGTAGCAGCGATGAAGTTTCACAGCGTTTAGATAAACCATTCAATCTAACGGTTGTCGAACAGCCGAGTGGCCGCGCATTGACTCTAAATGTAAACGGACGCACGACCATACAGGAGGTAAAGACTAATATCTACTATATCAGCGATATACCAGTAAGGCATCAGGAGTGGACTGGCTGGCCCAGTGGTTGTGACAACGAAACCAATCTTGCGGTTAGTCATATTAAAAAGCAGCAACTCATTGATTTTATATTGATTTTTTTTTTCACTATATGTATACGCAGCAATCTGGCATAGAGCTGTCACATAATTTTATACTGCGAAATATGGCTAAGAAGGTTCCGAATAATTCCAACGCACTTTCCAACAAGTAAGTTGCAAAGTTATTGCTTTATCTTAAATACATACAATTTAGTTTTTCTTTATTTTGCATAGCAGTACATCGGTAAACATCGAAACAGATAGCTCTGCCGATGAGTTTGAAGATGCCAGCGATTTTAATACCTGCGAGGAGTTCTTTACTGATTCACCACCAGTTCTACCGCCAAGCAGACATTTAAGTATGCGCGCATATCTAATGAAAAAAACTTTAATAGGCATTAAATAATTGTTTAATAAATAATTGCAGTTCCCAATAATACGGATAACGAAATTACGGGATCAACCAAATTTGTTGAGAATTATGTACAACGTTATGGCGACCCGCATCCAGTTTTTTATATTGGCAGCCTAGAGAATGCACTTAAAGAAGCCTGTAACAAGCCTGCCAGAGAAGTAAGTGTTTAATAAGTGTTACAGAACTTCTAACTACAGAAATTAATTAATTAATTTTGCAGCGCAAATTGTTGGCTATTTATTTGCATCATGGCGAGAGCATACTCACAAATGTATTCTGTGATCATCTTATGAAACACGAGAGCATTATACACACCTTTGCCGAGAACTTTGTGCTCTACGGCTGGGATTTGACATTCGAAAACAATAAGGATATGTATGTATTTAATTCTAAAACATATTGCAAGCTTAAATTTAACATTGTATCACGTTTAACAGGTTATTATCGTCGGTTACTGCCTGTATCAGCAATACTGCTTCACTGACTGTACGGAATATACCACTAGATAAATTACCCGCCGTGTTGATTATCGGCAAGAGCCGTTTGTCAGGACGTACATCGTGCGAAGTATTATCTGTGATTCATGGTGCATAAAAAATATGATTACAGTACATTTTGACGAGTAATACAATTTTGAAATCGTTTTTTGTGACTTTTGCAGGTAACGTCGGCTTAGATGATTTGCTGACACGTCTCATCGAATCTGTTGAAATGTACACGGAGCAACTACAGGTTGAAATACGCGAAGAAGATGAACGTGCAGCTCGTGATCAGGTCAAAGCCGAGCAGGATATGGCCTATGAGGAAGCGTTGCAAGTAGATATGGCCAAAGAGGCAGCAAAGCGTCAAAAAGAAGCCGCTATCGCTGCCGAACGTCAACGTGTACAATCGGAAAAGGCGGAGGAAGATGCACGACGTGAATCCATTAGAATAGTTGTAAGTAAAATTAATTACATCTTATCATATAAACTTTTCCTAAAATTCAAATATTAGCCGAGTGTTGTGAGACACATCATTATTGGCCATATATAGAAAACTTTAAACCTTTTTTAAATCAGTTTCAATTTATATTCATTGTGTAAACAGCTATTCTAAACATTCAATTTATGATCTTAAATTTTAGAGCAGTTTTCAATTATTTTTACCGAATCAGTCACGACCTAAACAGTTGTTTGTTACTTTTGTTCATATTTATCAAAATACAGAAATCAAATGTGAGAAAAGGTACTAAACAAATAAGTTGCCGGGATTCCGTGTCTGGTTCCGAAAAAGATTAATTCTGTCTTTTTTTGTATTGAGTTTGTCAAATATTAAATTAAAAGTATAAAATTAACAACATTTGGTGTTCCTAGCGAAACTAACAAAATATTTGGCTCACACAAATCGAGAAATGATGAATAGCTTCGTATCTATTCTTTGTGGTCCGATATAAACGTAAAAATTTATATATATATGTATATGAACCTCGATATTTTATTGGGTGTGGTCTCTTTTAGAGCGCTATCTCTAAACAAACATTTAACCAACTTTAAGGTTCCTTTGTTCAATAGACATTTGAAAATTTTAAATGTCATGTGAAAAATATTAAAGTTTCGGCTCCATCGAACTTTTTATTTTTTAATAAATCTTTTCCATGTTTATTTATAGGCTGAACAGTCATTACCTCATGAACCGGCCGAAACTGAGGCGGGCATTTCAAAGATTCGTGTACGCAAGCCTACTGGTGATTTCTTGGAACGTCGTTTTTATGTAAAGAACACGCTACAGGTACGCAATAGAAATAGCACATATCCATTAACATTCACAATATATAAATTATTATATTCGTTCAAGGACTTGCTCAATTATGTGGCCTCCAATGGGTTTCTAATCGATGAGTTTAAGCTAATTTCAAGTTGGCCACGTCGTGACTTAACTGCAATCAGCGCAGAACAAACATTAGAAAGTCTGAAACTATATCCGCAGGAGACCGTCATACTCGAGGAGCGATGATAATTCTTTTTTTGTTTTTCCATAATGCTTTGGAATATACAAGCTACAATAGTATGATGATGATTATATACAACCCCAACAACAACAAAGATATATTCTATACACATACAAAATATTAATAATTATATACAATACATATATTTTATAGTCTGTGCCAGCAGTAAAGGCAAGCGTAAAAAAAGGAACAAAAACAACCAACAAAATAAATAATTGCATATGGTTTTAAATTTTTCTATTACAAAAAAAATATTCGTATTTAGCAATAAAAACCTTCAATCAACGAAATGGATTGATTTTTCAGCACATTAAAGCAAATGTAAAACTTTTCTGTATACATCGAATAGCGAGGAATTATTGCGATTCCCATATTGACTATGTACAGCATTAACCGCTTGATTTGTTCTTGGAAAATCGAAATCAAAGAAAACAAGCACAGTTTTTCATTATTAATAAATTAACATTTATTAGACACCTAATGCTAAAATTACACTTTTCGCTTATTTACAATACAAACAACACGGTAAAAAATGTACATCGACAAACAGTAGAAGAGATTATTATAAAACAAATTATGAAGGTTTTTTTTTTCATTTTTGTACAAATTATAAACATTTCGAGCTGCGGCACTTTTGAGCAATAAAAATGTAAAATTTTTAGTTGCGCTGGGATAATACAAAATTTTTTAGTTGTCAACTGAGTATTTAAAGCACTTTAGTACTTAGATTACTTTAAGCCAATTTTGCTTGTACAGATTTAAAGGTTTGCTCAATGGGCGCAAGTACAACAAGCAGTATCAGCACAACAACAAAGATCAAATTTACAATGGTATAGAAGCCGAGTAGACCTTTGCGGAAGCCAGCGTACTGTGGATAGAAATGTATAGAGCGTTATAAGCGAAATCAAATTGAGAGTAGCTAAAAACAAATAAAAATAAATACGCACCGGTGCATCCAGTTTTCGTTCCATATTCATGCCATTGCGCATACCATGATGATGTGGCGACATATCACCCATCTGGAATGTATTCACACGCTGCGATTGTTGACGATCCGACGCACAGCCGGCAACCTGCATGCAAAGAAAAATCTACGCATTAAACGAAAGAGTAGTGAAAGTTTCTTGGCGTACATGGTAAACATGAATTAGTAGAACTATGTATGACAATTTATTCACAAACAAATTTTGTACAACACGCGATGCGTTCACAGCTACTTATATACACAGGACATTTGCTGCGACAGGGGCAACCAGACCACGGTTAGCTTAAAACATAAAAACTTACGGAGAAGATTAAGTGCACGACTACGTGAAAGACGACAAAGCCGACAAGTATATAGTCCATCCAATCGGGCAGTTCAGCTTTGGTCAACTTTACTGAGAAAAATATTGTTACAACTAGGGGAAACAAAATTGAATTGTATTAAAATATTGTGTTGCAGTAAAAACTTGAAAACTTCACTCACTGGCTAGAATGTGCGCTACATTGCCGCCCAGCCAATGCGCCCAGTTGAAAATTGGACGATTCTTGTGATTCGGCGCTGGACGAAAGAGAGCACCAATTGGTTGTATGAAACACAATATGGTAGTGACTAGACCAAGAATGGCGTGTGGATTACGTTCGGCTGACCAAGCGCCAAGCTCTACAAAAATCAATACAAAGGCGACCATGGTCAGTGACCAAGTAATAACCATGCAGAAACGATGCCACTAGTAAGTATAGAGAAATTTAATAATTAACATTAATAAAAGGCTGCTTTCAAAACATTTGAAACCTACCGCGAACCATTGATCCTTGCCACACGTTTGACTGCCAACCCACGTCTGTTTAAAATATCGCGCCAATATGATACCCAAAGATGTGGTACCTATCCAAGCCGCAATCATGAAAGCACCATGCAAACGCACCAACAGGTACTTAGAAGCAGACAGCTCTTGCACCTCAGCCAAGTTTATGGGACTGCCAGACGGCAGACGTCCAATATCATGATAGCCAGCACCATTTTCTTTCAAACTGGAGCCGGAAGCAACAAGTAAGTGGTATTTGTTATTGACTAAATCGAAAGTGCGGCCATGAACAACAGTTACGGGATCGCGTTCGACCTTGCAGTAGATGACGCCGTCGATAACAGAGGCCTCTATAAGTCTGGCTGTGTTTTGCGGCTAAAGTGGACTTTTTTAAAATTTTTTTTTTTATATTTCCTTTTCAATGCTTACCACTCCAGCTCTGCTAACACCATACGGCGAACCTGATGTATACGACGAATACATATTTACGCGTCCATTTTCGGGAACACATTCTATGACAAAATCATCGCCCATTTTGGCATCATCCGAAAGACCTACAGCTACATAAGCAGCATTTGTGCCTTTGCCTGATTGCAATTCGAATTCAAACTTTTCGCCCCGCACTGTAACCGCCGTAAGCGAAACACATGATTTGGTGTCGATACAACCGGCGGGAAAACCGAAGCAAGTCTTGGTACTGCCGCAATTAGTATACATTGGATCATCGCCAGCAGCAGCTGGTGTGGGTGCAACAAAATTGGGTGGCAAGAACGGTGTGCGTGTAGTGCCAAAACTGCGTGTTGTTGTTGGATTAATTGGGGGCGCAGCTTCACGCTTGACCACACGTACTGGCTGCGACAATAGTCCTACCCAGAAATCCGAGTATGACTGTGCCACAGTGGAACTATATATGCAAAATTAAGTAAACCATTTCGACTTTGCTCTTACCATTCAGTATTACTTACTTGAAAACGATTTCACCATCAAAGTCTGCCGGTGACTGCCATTCTAAACTGATCTGCGGCTTTGGTCCCGCATTACTATGTGTCGCAGAGTTATTCACCGAATTTTGGCAATTCTGTAGCTTGGCGGTGCCATCGCGCGTCGGATTAAATTGACCGAGCTAGAAAAGCACAAAGAATTTAAGCAATTAAATTTGGCCCTTCCTCCTACAAATGTTTACGCAACTTACAATCTCGTACGGGGGATTGCGGTTGCGTGCCTGTATCATAAAACCGCCAAAATTTAGACCCACGGGCACGCCGACTATATCGACGCGTAACGTCTGACCCTGACCAATGACGGGTGCTGAGGTTTCTACGCGAAAAGGCGACAAGGAGAGCTGTGGTTGTATGCCGCCGCCATGAAATGGCAACATTGACTCACATACTCTTTCGGGGGCACCTTGAGGTAAACTATAAATTGTTGTCCAAGAGGCCAAAAGTAGCACGCCGATCGCGACAAGCCGCCGTATCATATTTTGTTTTTTTTTTTGTATGTGTTTAAATGAGGATATGCGTTGAATCAGGTACCACAGCGCTGTGATATAAATCTGTCGTAGAAGAAAAAAATAAAGACAAAGCATTTTAGTTTCAATATTGAAGACCTTTAATAAACTTGAATTTATCTATACTGCGCAAACAACAACATAAGCGAACCGTGTCTTGTTTTGTTAATTTTGCATGACACATGCCATCATCAACAGCACCAAAGCACAATCAGAAGCCAACGAAGCAACCAACCAACCGCCGAAGCAGCAAAAGTCAGCGACTTTAATTATTTTGGCATAAATAATTGCGCTTTAATGTCATTCATGTTTGTCTTTTTTAATAAATACATTGGCTTCTTGTACAACTACTACTTCTTTTGCACCACTCTTGATGGTTGCTGTTGTGTCATCTCTCCGCATTTGCCAATCGGAGCTCGTCATCAGCGAGCGATCATTTTTGATAAGGTTCCTTGATTAAAAGCTACAAACGTGCGGCATAATTAGTGGCAACCAATTTAAATGAGCAATGTTTCGTTTACGACGTCGTCAGCCAAATTTGCATATGGAAAATAACCCAAACGGAAATCTAGACTGAGTTTCAAATGAAGAAAAAGCAACAACATTCATAAAAGTTATCTGTAATCACCTAGACTAGATAAAACTATATATGTATGTCTGTCTCTCCAACTATCAATACATCAATTAAATTTTGATACAGCATTTAGCTTTAATTTTATATGTATGTATCTACAATATTTATATAGTAACATTTCTATATTTAATGAGTTTATGAAAACCGAACTTAAGTAATCATATGCAGACCATTAAAGCCTAAAACAGTAACTCATTCTGGAATTTTAGATTAAAAAAATTATTTTTTAGGATTTCGCAAAAATTTTTAGTTGATGTTCACTTAAAATATGATTTTTGGTTCTAAATTTGATATTTTCTTAGAACAAAAGTATTTTGAAGGGTATGTCTAGATGAAGAAGATTCAACAGCCAAATTAAGCCTGAATCAGATGGCAAACATGTGTGAAGTAAGATCAGACAAATACTAAAAAAAATACAAAAAATATGCAACATAACATTCTGTGCACAGGTAACAAACTTATAAACCGGCCCTCGTCTCAATTTTATGCTTCGCTGATTGAGATTTTGTTTTAGGCTTTGATATGCTACGTAATATTAATATTGCAATTAGATAATTTTCATTTATTTATTAAACTGTATCGCACATTTGCTGTGATATGTTAAATGATATTTAATGCTCTACTACTTAATTAATTAATTTTCAAGCTCATAAATTATACGCAACTTTCATTAGCATAACTACAAGGTAGTAAATATATATAGACATATCTTGTTATTTGGTTATCTGTAGCATGAAATCGAATAACTTATGTTACAGATGCAGCGCAATTGGCTGAGTTGAGGCTAAAAGCAGACAAAATGCTTTCATAATTGGAATAAAAAATTTTATTTCGATTAAAAAAAACCCAATGTGTATGAACAGCTGAACTTTGAGAAGGTTACATGCGCATTCTAAGCATTTATTCGTATAGGTATTAAGGCAAACCCACGAATAAAATTCCCAACAATATTAAACCGTGTGAATCAGCATGCATAATAATCAAATGGAGTTTTTAGCATGACTTATTCATACCATACATAGAATGTGCTGGTTTCAAGGTAAGACATTCATAGATACAAACTTTGTATTGGCATAGTGATTATAAATTGAAAGCTTAAAAAACATTTTATTAAACATTCAAGATCATAATTCAACAATTTAATAGAACTTTTACTTTAGGTTGAAATGTGGAATCGTCAGTCATAGTCAATTTAAACAACTGGCATCGGTATTCATCAAATGTCAGTGAATAGTTTTTGTTCATATGTATTGTATTTGGAGCTGGAAATATTAGCCAATGTATCTAAATATTCATTTTTTATAATTATTTTTTTTTGTTTAACCAATACTTATTTATGGATTCAAAAACTATTTAGCCGAATTACATGGAACTTTTTACTATTGGCCGGGATAAACTGTTGATATGCTTAAGAAAAAAAAAAAACAAAAAAAATTTGGAGAAAAGGGTTCAATTTTCATTAAACTAAAAAAAGGACAATTACAAGAACAAAATTAAAAAAAAAATCCCAAGTAACCAAATTTCATACAAGAGTAAAACCTACATTGTCACATGCCAGCAACTAGGGATGTCTTTGGTACTTATGTAAAGGGCAATGGGTGAAATAAAATGCACTGAAAAAATGGGAATACAAAAAAAAAAGAAACAGAGGGATCTGTGCATGACAAACATCAATAAGTTTGTGCGAAACTATGTGTCTCCAAGGCTGTGTAAAAATAAGCAGCGTTCTAAATCTTAAAAGTATTTTTCATAGCTATTATATATGTATGTACTAACAATCACAAATTATGAAGAGAAGCTGTTTGGAGCTAGAAATTGTTTTTACTTTTTTTAAAAAAGTTGTATATGAAAAACTTGTTTTTATTATACTTATAATGCTGTATTCATCTATAAATATCGTCTGTATATATTATATCTACACTTGTTTTAACTCAAATTCACTACTATTAATATGTATCTATACATCGCTAGTCATGTACCCAACACTCGCTAAATATTAGAAGCGTCTAAGTGAACTCAGCAGAACTGAAAGCTTTTGCATTAATTACAGGTTAAAGTAAATGAAATAAAATGAATAAACTTAATCTCATCGCACAAAACCTGTATTCTTGACTAACTATTCCATATAAATGTATTTTCTTAATGATGCATATAGTGTATGTGTCATCATTGGCGTTTCGAGATGATGACGTATGCATACATATGTATCTCTCCGATACTGAATTTAAGTTTGAGTCAAGCATCTAAAGTTAACCGCAAGAATGTAAATTGAACTTGAATTTATATTCAATAAATTATTTGTTAACCTTGAAGTTTTTGTTGCTTGTAGTTGCTATTATTGTTTATTTTATATACATATGTATACATACAATAAAATTTAATGTATATTTTTTTACGGTTTACTTAAAGAAGCCTGTTAAGCAAAATGCGCATTTAATGCCAAAAGTTAAAAAAAAAAAAATATTGAATGGCTCCACAAAAAATTTGTTATAAATGTTACTCGCCCATTATTTTAAATGGGCAATCAGATGAAAGAAAATCTTTGAAACCTTGACAGTTCAAGAGCTAAGCAGTCACAATTGAAATTCGACATTTATTTAGGAATTTGCGATACACATTCACTTTCAACGTTTTTGACAGGTGTACAGATTTTGCTTGATCACTCGATTCAAATACGATTTGATTTTTTAGACTAGGCATTAACAATGAGCTATAACGTATTACCCATAGGTAATTAATTACAAATTGATTTGTAAAAAAAAAAACTTGTCAGCTTAGTTTCTATAAATCGTTTGGATTTTCGTTTTCGAAAAGTGAAAATCAAATTTCTCCACTTAAAATATTTTCTTTCGTTGAGCGTTGGCATTTGAAATTGTCTTTTCACTTGCGTTGACATCGGTAAAAATGTTTTTATTTTTCTGTATTTCAATTGTTTATGCTTATTTAAAAAAAAAAAAAAATATTTATTGCTGTTTTAATTAACATTTGTACGCCATGTTGCTGAGCACGTTCTGTGCATGTTGGAATTTATTTGAGCTTGTGTTCATCTGACACAAATCGGCCGTTGAAAATATAATTAATATATTGAAGTCTGTTCCAGCAAACTTTATAAGAATTCACTTTTTAGCGCAACTGCACCAAAAATAAATGTGTAGCAGCGTATATTGGGTTGTTGTTGAAATGATAGTAATATAGCGAAGGGACCAACGTAAGGCCCATAAAGTACATATGTATATACATGCTCAGCATGATGAGACGATCTAGCAATGTTCGTCCGTTCATCCGTCTAGAAACTAAACTCACGGATTAAGACTAATTTTATATATGTCCGAGGGCGTATCCAGCTGATTTTTTTTTTCCTAATCAAAAGTGCTTAAGACCCTTAGAACGCATCTATTTATTATAACCACTAATTCTGTACAACACAATTATTTTAATAAAAGAAAGAAAATTATATGAAATTTTTTAATTGATTAATTAAATGTTTAAATAAATTAAAATTGAAACAAGAAAGAACGCTGCTCGACTTCGAGATATCCTGCAACGCCATGAAATTGCATAGGACACAAATTCCTAGCTTGATCCTTGTGGTATACTCTAAAATATGTTGTTTCAAACTAAACTAAACCGCAAGAAATTGTTTTTCTAAAAACATTCAGAAAAGTTGGACAGATTTGTATGGGAACTTCCCCTTTTTTGTGTTCCGATCTGGATCTAAATGGATTCTTTTGCACTGCATGGTATGTGAGAAGCAACAGAATTTATTAAACTTCTGCTGAATAATTAATGCTAATCAAGAATTTATATACTTTATTGGGTTTTAATTAAACCCTTGTCTTTTTGGGTACTGGGTACAAACAGAAAAAAATTTATAAATTTTATCTATCTTGTGAAATTAAAAAAAAAAATGCAGCATGCCATTACTATTGCCTATCCATGGTTTCAGTTCATTACAGTGTAGGCTAGCTAAATGCGGAGTTTATTTCAACACCTTCTTGAAACACGTTTAGCAGCATTTAGATTTAATGCGTTCTACATCAAGTAAAACCACATTCACTAACTTCGAATGCCAAATTCTCAACTGTACGTTAATTAACTCAAACCCATATATACTTATTTTTTACATATTAACATTTAAATTGAACATTTATTGTGAAAATTTGATGTACAAAATAATTCATATAAGTAATTAAGCTGAGTAATGAACTTAACCCGAATTTTCGGCAGTTTGTTCTTCGAACTTATTCGATGATGCCATAAAATTATTATATAGCTATAAAAATTTTATTTCATAAAAATCCAGCCAGTTAATGTTCATTATGTTGGTTAAGAAATTATTATTACTTTTTACTTCATTGAAGAAGTAAAATAATAAAAATTATTTTGCAAAATAGAAGAAATTTCCAACTAATTTCAAAATGCCAATAAGGTTTCTCTTTATATGTAAAATAAAAAAAGTTAGAACCTTATCATGTATGACGTCACTTTTTCAAGTTGTCAAATTTAAAGGCTTATCTTTAACAAAGCAATTGAATGAAAGACCAAAATAAATAACTATAGGCACCATTAATTGTTTGTTAAGACTTTATCAAAGATACAATCAGTGTATGAGGTATTAACTAACATTATTTGAAAGCCATCTATTAGAAATTATTTCAAATATGGACGCTAGATAATGGTTTTTTATAGTATACATCCATATGTAGTTTATCTCTGTATGAAGAGTCTGAAATATTTGGCAACACGGCTCAGTGAAGTACTTGATTCCTTAATTTTATTTTATTGCTTAAAAGTTCTTAACTTTAAGGCTATTCAATATATCGATTAAACTATGCAAACCAATAATTTCACCTTTAGAACACAAACAAAGCGTATAAAATTTATTTAACTCATGCATTGGTAAAAGCATTGGAACTATGACCGCAATTGAACTACTTGTAGTATGTAAAACGTGGCAATTGTGGACATTTTGCCAGGCATATTCCAAGGACGTAGCCAGGAGGGAAAATATCTAACAAAATGCTCAACTGTAATTTGATTTTCATGGATATGATATTTTAATATTCATGATAATTGCGATGGAACCGGAACTCAATCTTCAATTTGGTTTGTGTTCGGCGAGACAGGAGTTTTAACGGACAAAGTTTTTAAGTAATATGTAATTTATTGAAGAAATATTGTAAAGTTTTACACACGTCCTTTCAGACAGCTAGATGTCTTGAGATAATTAACATCCTTGTGTAGTAGAATACAATAAAATAAAACAAATTTAGAGGCAAGTGAAGACATACTATAGAATATGTAAAAAATATTTCAAAATTATTTTAGTTTTTGTTTTTTTTTCACCACTTTGGTTAAAACGGTTGCGACAGTACAGATACATTATCTGAGTTTTCTCTATTCAAAGAATCTAGCTTTCAGATAGACGTCCGAACGGACATGGCTATTTAGGCTCTGTACCGAAGGTACAAAAGCCTATTGGTTTTGTGCAAATGTATGTAACAGATAGAAATAATGGTCGGAGACCCCCCAAAGTTACCCCCATTATGGTCAGGAATGATAGAGGAGTCGATATAGACATGTCCGTCTGTCCGTCCGTCTGTCCGTCTGTATGAACGAAAGGATCTCGGAAACGGTAATAGATAGAGACTTCGTGTTTTTTGCATTCGACTAGGACTGCTCCGGAATCTTACAAGTTTATTTTAAAATTTTGCAAATATTGCTTCTTGTTCGCAAAAATTGGTTCGTTTTGTTATCGATAAGAAATAAGCTGTTTCTATTACCGAATGAAAATGCCGTTCCAGAAAACATAATACAAACTTTCTTGTATCGTGTATACTGTGGGCGCATAGAAGGTCGAATGGAAAGCGGAATTAAAAACGTGTAATTATTAGTTTGAAATATTTTAATATGCGTCCCCTTCGTGTAAAGCTTGCTACGCCCGTGACATCGTCCTCGATTCTTTTTGTTATACACTTCACATTTAGTTTAAATCGTGGTATTATTAGTTTGTTGAAAAGCAAGGCATTAAAGAAGATATGAAAAACGCCGTAAGGTCTATATACATATGTATATTTTGATCGACGAAAATAATAATTTAAGCCATGTCCTCTGTGTTCACTGTTTATTTATAGGAATTAAAATTTGATTTGGGGTTTTCAATATTAATCAACATAAAACTTGAATAGTGTTTCGGTTTGATACGAATCTATGTTCCAGTTCTGATGATGCTTTGAAGCTATAAACACATAAAGTATGTACAACATCTATATAGAACTCATAATCAGATTGTTGTAAGCTAGAAGTTCGTAGTCTAGCTAAGCCGTTTTATGAATTATTTCTCAAAAATTATTATTTTCCTTGTTTGTATTTTAAAATTTAAAAGTTTTGTGAAGGGTGTTATTGCTACGACTACGCAGAATTTTTTTTTCTTCTTCTTTATATACAACAAATGTTGGTCAACCAAATTGACGGACATAACTTTGAATATCGCGTGCTGTGTCAAGTGGATTGCAAGGCTTTCTTTCTTGTAATGAGCTATTCTGCTATGAATACACAAAAACAATAGACGACAGGACATTTATCATTCAAAGCAATCGTTAAGCCTCGAAGCATAAGAAAGTAACGAAACTACTTGTACAGCTATTTGAATAAAATTCAAGTTATACCTTTTTTTTTTTTGGGTGGGGGGGGTGGGTGTGGTTAGGTTTTTGGTTAAATTCCATATACATATATTCTTATAATTTTCAATAGCGGCGCGTGGCAAAATAAATAGTCAAAATTCACTACTAGCTGTCGATAATGAAGCAGTAAAGTTCATACTTCAGACATGTTTCAAGGGTACACGTATTTTTTATCGCAAATGCTTGAAAATAGTTATTTCGATTAAATCATAAAGCAACATAAATATGTATTAAACGAAATGACATCATTTTTTAAGATTTTATCAGGGCTGGGCGCATGCTATGACTAAGCATAAGATCGAGCGGGATTTTCCCGTACTTGCATGACGCAGCATCTAATTAGAACCAAAAAAAAAAACAAATTCGTATAATGGAACAATAATTTAAATCTGGTGTAGCGCAATGCAAGTGATTTCTGTCTCCAGTACAAGAAGAAACTATGTTTGCTGTATAAGACAAAACCGGTTCCCATGGAATTTCTCAACTGCAAGCCAAGTTTAATGCAGTTGAAACTAGGTCAAGCACAGGCGACAAGTTTTTTTTATTTTTTATTTTATTTTTCAGCTTGAGTTAATTTTTGAAAACTAAAAAACAAAGCCTACTAAGTAGATATACACTTTGAGCATATCTTAACAGAGTTAAATGAAAATACGTATTGATTGAATAAAATTTATTAATAAAAATAAGAAACAACACTGCAAGAGAGTCTGATCGACTTCGAGATACTCTCATTTTAAATTTAAATTTGTATGGGGAATATATTTATGTATATCTGAATCAGTTTGATTAGTGAAAGATGCAACCAATTTGTCGTTTTTAGCTAAACTATGACACAACAGAATTATTTTCTTACAGAACACAGGAAATAAGCAAACTTCTTGTAGTCCGTTCTGAACCAATATAGATTACCGTTTATATAAAAAAAAAAAAGAAGAGACTAAATATTCAAGCTTGAAGGTTCTATTTCATATAGTCTTCAAATTCTTGTTGTGCAGAGCCAGCTAGACAGAAGGACAAATCTATATCAGCTTGACTTTTTGTAGGGGGCTCTTCTAGTGATCCAATTTAGACCATAACAACAAATTTTTTATTAGACAAAAACAACCACAACAAAATTTTGATCGAAAAGGTCAGACAGATTTGCATATAATAATAATCCTATCTGAAACTATCGGAAATATTTCAAAATGATTAACATAAGATATACCAAATTTGGAGTTTCTAGCTTAATCAACATCAGCCATAATTTTTTCGACGTTAATATAGGTTTGTACTGTTAGTGTCATCCTCCTTTAGTGTGGGGGAGATTGATACTTATTGAATATAAGTTATTTTAAGAAGAATAAGAAAACTCTAAACACACATCGATTCGACTGGACATACTAACCGCGAATATATATACTTTATAAAATTTTCTAATGAAGAGAAATTAGCTGCGAGAAAGTACTTAGCCTGTTGTAGTTTCTATTACGAATAATCGTAAATAATGTTTGCACAATAATAACAATTCTAAGAAATTCTAACGGAATTATTTATAAAAATTTTCTTCTAATTATACAACAGAATCATGCTCATTGGTTTCTGAGTTTTTCACTATTCATCATAATCACTTGACTATTTTTCCTCTTAATGTGCTTAATCATGTTACACTGTAGTACAGTAAAATATAAATAACTTATTTGGTTGAAATTTGTCTCAAATTACCAATGTATCATGTGATAGTTTTCGAACCCATTTTAATAGTATTTCGATTAAAACTTAATTATCGAAAATTTTCGATCCAATTTCATCATACGTCTGAATATTCGACAATTATTATTACATATGTATATTAAAAATTCCGGAAATATGGTGCATACGTATATATATATACAGTTCATCTAAATTAAGGTTTCACTGTAGCTTTTATGAAATGAGTACAAGCTCTGCTAAAATAACAACAATGATCATCAATGGTCAGCAACTGGAAACGAAAATGATGCGTATTGAGGTTCATCAGCGGTAAAAGAAATAAATCACAACAGCTCGATAGCAAAACAACAAAATGTAGTTCTTAGATGTGTTTTTTTTTTTTTATCTTTTGTAGCCGATATGGTTGATCGAATTCTGCAATTTCCGTTAAAGCTGATTTGTGCATAGTTGAAGATATTGCGTAGCCTAATAAGATTTCAAAGTTCAGAATTTCATTCAAGACTTATTACCTTGGAATATAGGATGTGAAAGGCAATTCATTGACTTGTATCCTAACTTGTAAACTTGACAGCTATACAAAAAAAAAAAAAATACAATTTGGTTTTAAGAAACATTTTTTGTGGGGCATGGAAACATTATTGCATGTATATATAGATATTTAATAATAGTCAAAACCTTAATTAATTCACGTCGTCGTTAGTTGCCAGTCGTGGTTTGTTAGTTACTTGACAATTGTCATTTTTCAAGGTTTAGCTCAGAAAATAAAACTAATTAAATCATTTTGAAGTCACGTTTATATCGTATTGAAAATGTGCTCGTAAAATTTTTGCGCATGATGTCAGATCAGACTACAATATGTTTTGAACAATTGTTACAGTATTTAAAAACGAATTCTACACGGATTTGCTTCACTTTTTGTATAAATTTGTTTTGCATTTTCGTTTTGTTTGCAAGTCTCGCTACAAAACTTCACATATATCTTTTTTTATTATTTATTGAAAAGCTGTTTTATGAAAAGTGTGAATCCAAATGGAATCTGAAAATTAAAGTTGAATTCATAAAGAACTTCATTACGACTCAGATAAGGATTAAAGTATCAAGTTCGGGTTTGGGCACAACAAAAATGGTTTTAAATAAAATTAATCAGAACAGAGGGAATTATTTTCAGTCCAAAAAAAATCTATAGTTTTTCCTAAAGTTTTCAATTTTGTTGAGGTACACTGCACCTTAAGTTTGTTTGGAAGTATATTCCTATAATCTCAGAAGAGCAGATACCCATTATTGGTCCGATATGAAAGATATTTAAATTGGTTTTTAATACATCAAATTGTGTGTGTTTTTTAAGCTAAAAAACAAACATAAAATTATTCATACAAAAACTCTGACATTTTTTACGAGTATTATCCCTTAAACTGGCGTTCATTGAATAATAGTTATCTGAACAGAGAATAGGAGACACTAAATATATAAATTTAAAGGACCTATCTTTCTCTATGCACACGTTTATATCGACTCGACTTTTTAAGAAGAATATATATACATATATACTTTCAAGAATATATATACAATAGTTTATATTATCTATCTCGTATTTGCCTGTCTGTTACATACATTTATTTGCACCGACTTTATATACCATTTTATCACATGTTTGCAAGGTATAAAAATTTAGACTTGACGTTTTCTCCAAACCTCCTCAATATTGTTTATTAGTAAAGAGCTCTTCTTTGAAACCATGTATTCTAATCGGGACAAAATTAAAACGAAAACTTGTAACTTGTAATTCTCTTTACACATATTAAAGAAATATTTATGTATATATTAGTTATAATATTTTTCAGTCAGACCGTCTAATGTTTGATTTACGAAGTGCAACAGTGTAAAAAAAATAAATATATTGAACATTATTAAGTTAATATGTTAATTTTAGCACAGAACAACAACGCATGTTAACTAGCATTCTCAGAAGAGTGGAGCAGAAGCTGCGCTGGAGGAGACTGCATGGGATTTATGAATACTCGTAGTAGTTTGCCGCTCCAACATCGTCTAGAAACCTGTTTTTTAGCAAAGTACCATACTCCGCTTACGTTGCCAATGCGCAATGTGACTTTGGAATTTTTCTATGGTGATTGTCTATTTATTTAACCTGATACGACAAAACAACTCTCAACTTCTCAAAAGAAAAATTAAGTATTTACAAACAGCAACCGCGACAAAACAACACCAAAAACAACAATTCACAACAATCAGCAACAGCAGCGCAACAAGTTTTTCGCATTATTATTATTTGAGTGTGTGGAGACAAGTTATGGTTATGCGCTAAATACCTTTACTTTTTTTTTAATTTATAAACAAAAAAATACCAGCATCACTTTAAAAAATATATTCAAACTGGGTGTGGTTTTTTTAAATTATTTTTTTTTTTAATTTAATTCTGCTTTTAAAGCCGCAAATTGAAATAAAATAATTTTATTTTATATGAATTGAAATTATTAAAACAAGATTTAATCTTTTGTATGCTGTTTATGCTGGTTTCAACACAATCACTTGTTGCTTTCCACAAGTTAACTTTTGAACATGGAGACTAAAACCTTCACTAACCTAAAAACTGCCGCTTGAAACTTTCGTTTATGAGTTGCCAATTCAATTTTTTTTATCACTTGCGTCAAATTTGCTCACTTTTTTCTGGCGGGGAGAGCAACCGTTACCGTCGACCTTTTCAAGCGCGCTCACGATATTCAACTGATATATGATATATGAACTAGGGATGTACAAAATATTACACCTATTCTGAGAACCGATATAAGTTTATCGACAATGTATCATTAATATATCGATATCGTCATCGGATATATATCGTTCCGCATTACCTAAAATCTATCAATATATGTACATATCTATGATTCTTACATCTCTAGTTAGTTTAGTTTTAGTATAAATCAGCTGATTCATAATAGGAATGAAAATCGAAGTAATTTTTTTCTTAAAAAATCATTAATTAAATTGAATAGCAACAAATTCAAAAAAAAAAACTTAAAATGTCCACTTGGAAGAGTTCATTGCTTTGTTTCGCGCTGCTTGTAGCAGTTTGCAAGGCAGAAATTATTCTTAACCAAGATGATACTGACGCCACGGCGGAACTATCCGGGCTGTATACGATCGAAGGCAAAGTCT
The DNA here is from genome assembly GCA_035044805.1 of Leucophenga maculata. NCBI lineage: Eukaryota > Metazoa > Arthropoda > Insecta > Diptera > Drosophilidae > Leucophenga > Leucophenga maculata. Next base: position 1,956,903 of record JAWNNP010000446.1, read on the forward strand.
ATCCGCCGGAACATTTTGGCGTGCCGGCGCAAGTTGATCAATGGCAGTTAAACACAATCGTTTCGATTAATAGCGGTGAATATAAAGGTTTCCTAGATGAGGACGGTAACTTTATTATCAGCAGCGTGCCATCAGGCAGCTATGTGGTGGAGGTGTACAATTCTGACTACTTTTATGAGCCGGTAAGAAGAACTCTTTCAATTATTTCCTTATATTGCTACAATATATATTTCATTGTTAATAGGTGCGTGTTGAAATCAATCCTCGCGGCAAGTTTCGTGCACGTAAACTTAACTATGTGCAACCTTCGCAGATTATACAAACGCAATATCCACTTAAAATGAAGGCTCTGACACGGTTCAAGTATTTCCAAACAAGAGAACAATGGAAGGTTTGTAAATGTATTGATATAAGCGTACTTTAACTCATATAAATTCACGCATATAGATTACCGATTTCCTGTTCAGCCCGATGGTGCTGATGATGGTATTGCCGCTTTTGCTTATGCTGTTACTGCCCAAACTAATCAATGATCCAGAGACCAAAAAAGAAATCGAAAATATACAGTTTCCAAAGGTAATCTACCATAAAATTAATAAAATTGCTTATATATTAAATTTAATTTTTAAAACAGATGTCCAACGATATGCCAGAAATAAGTGAAATGATTACATCTTTACTCACTGGAAAACAGCCGGAGAAAGAGAAGGAAAAGGAGAAAAAGCCAATTGCCTCCAGACAAACCAAAAAACGTAATTAACGTTGGGAGCATTCCTAAAGCATTAAATATTTAGTTTAAATTTGGATTGGTAATTAAGATGTTAAGTCTTCTGCAGACTTTGAAATTTAGTAAAAATGTCAGTAACAGAAAAATAAACGACTTTTCCAAAAACAAATTATTTATTTAAGAAATCCAACTATGTTTGGCCGCTTGGGTCCCACGCGCTTTTCCTCCTCTTTAAGCGCTTTAGTCAGCACATTGTTTAGATGCTCCGCCGCCAAAAAACCCAATTTGAGACAGTTAAACATGGTATTTTTATGCAAAGAGCCACCTCCAATCGTTTGCATGCCGGACATGAAATCTGTATGAGAAAAGCAAAATCAATTTTTGTATATTTATGTATCTCCATTTTTGCTTACTCTTGCCATTCTTATGCGAAACTGCTACAACAACGCTTACAGTACTACACACTTCTTCCTCAGCTGAGGGATCTACAAGACACTGATCACCGATCTTGCAGACCGTGACAATAATTGGTATTTGTTCGATATCAATGCGGGTGCAATCGTACGGATCATCAGATATAATTATATCTGCTTCACCAGCATCCATTAGTGCTGTGGTCACGCGTGGTAGCTTCGTGTTATACAGCGCTGCCTTGGCTGCCAGTGAGACTGCGTCATACAAGTTGCCACCGCACTCCAATATCTTAAAATATATCAAATATTTGAAATATATATCAATTATACGAAAAAGTTTTTTATATGATATATATTAATGTAAAATACCAATATATCAACATATAGCTTCCAGCATTGCTGTCCGGGTATAAGGCACAAAGATTTTAAATCAAATGCATTTTGCGATCCATAAGCGTTTTTTAGTGATAAAATCAGTTCCTGTGCCAAGTCTGAGCCCCCACGACCCTCAAATTCTGGTGTAGCATTCGCTGAACTAGTTTGTTTATACAATAAATTCGATAAATACTTAATGCTTTATATATGTTCTTGCTCACCAATCAACGAAGAATTCAATTTTGCCGCACTCTGGTGCCAGAGCATGTGGTACGTCGATTTCTGTTTTAACACCCACTAGAACATCTGTATTGGCTAGACGAAGACGTGCAGAGCCACTAGCGTTACTAACCAGACCAGTTTCTAGTTCCATGGGTCGATAATCTCGGCGAGAACGGCCATCATTACGGAAATCGTCCTTTGTGTAGAAATAAAACATTTTTGGCGTACATTTTAAACAGTTAAAATTAGCATACCTCAACGCCGTGCATTATAAATATTTTCTCTGCTTCACTGAGAGCAACATAAGCCATTTTTTATTTAATTTTTTGACAAAAACAAGCAATAAAAGATATTAGCTGTTGTCCAAGTAGGTTATGTTTACAAAGTACAAACATTTTGTAGGTTTTCAACACTACAAATGTGACAAGCAAACGCAACGAGTTTTGTAACACTGATAATGTAGTCCATAGAAATTAGCAACTCATTGCAGTATAAGTATTTTGTTTGCCGCTTGTGGACAAGACATTTAATTAAAATAGTAACAATACAATGGAGTTTGGCAATGATTATATGGATGCTCCACTCAGCACAGGCGTAAGTTTTATTAAAAATGTTAATAGTGTGCTTAAAATCTAACATCTCTGGTTTTTAGACCACAATCATGGCAGTCGAGTTCGATGGCGGCGTCGTCATTGGCGCTGATTCTCGCACCAGCAACGGCGTTTATGTAGCTAATAGAGTTACAGACAAGCTGACACGTATTTCGGACAAAATCTACTGTTGCCGCAGTGGTTCCGCTGCTGATACACAGGCTATTGCAGATATTGTGGCGTACTCATTGGACTATCACCAAAATTCAACCGGCAAGGAGCCACTCGTATGGGAAGCTGCTTCAGAGTTCCGTAACTTCTGCTACAACTATCGTGACTCTTTAGTTGCTGGCATAATTGTTGCCGGTTGGGATGCAAAGCTCGGCGGTCAAGTGTATAGCATTCCATTGGGCGGTATGCTAAAACGTGAACTGTGCACCATCGGCGGTTCTGGCTCCAGTTACATCTACGGTTTTGTAAGAGAAAATTTCCGACCAAACATGAAGAAAGATGAGTGCATTGAGTTTGTTAAAAAGGGTATGTTGAAACTCGTATTGGAAACACTTTAGAATAGCTGCAGTTGTGAAAATTGAAAAAAAAAAAAAAATTTATAAACATTAGTTCAATTTGACAAAAGCAGTTATTTTAAAGTATTTCTCTATATTCGTTAATCTCATGCTAGATTAAATTGCTTTGTTTAATTATTTTTAGCTGTAATGCACGCAATATATCATGATGGTAGCTCTGGTGGTGTTGTTCGCATTGGAACTATTACAGCAGATGGCATTGAGCGTAAAATCTACTATAACACTCCTTCTGGCGAATCCGTGGTGAACAGTCTGTAGGCTCTTATTTTTGAAATTTTCTGTTTGTTAAATTTGCTTCAGAAAAGTGAGAGGAGTCGATTTTCAAAATACAACATAATTTACATTTCTTAAGAATTAACAATTTATTTTGTATTGAAAAATGGAATAGTTTATGGGAATAAATAATATTGATATAAATGATGCGCTTAAAAAATAATAAGAAATATCTAAAATAGATAAATTCTGTGAATAATTCGTCTCAGTGGAGACAGTCTACAGCTCCAATATTCTTGTATCACATACGTAACATAATTGAACAAACATTTTTAAACGTTTACGGCTTAATCTGCTCTAGCTCCTCTTGCGTTGATTCGACCGACTTTTGCGCTTCTCGTTTCTGCTTCCTGTAGCGATAATAAATCTCCGGTGTCCATACTATGATCACGAGCAACAGTAAAATATTTTGTGCATGCAAACAGATAACGTATGAATCTGTATAGTCACGTACCCAGCCTAACAGTTGACCGATAGTTATAACAAGTACACCTTTGGAAATCATGTTCAAACCTAAACCGCCAGCTAATTTCTCCGAACGACAATATGCCGATATTGTAAGATTATTGTTGAGTACCGTTGCGGACTTGGTCATACCCGTAAGTATGGACATTAATATGATTACAGACATGTTCATGGATTCTGCAATCGCGGTGCGTGCAACAAGCAGACCCATTGTGCCGAGCAAGAATACAACACGATACGGAATCTTTAATCTATCCGTTATGCAGGGCAATACAAGACGACAAACAATATCGGCACCTGCCATTATAGACATACAATTGGCAATGTTGGGTCTGCTCAAGCCAACCGAGTATTCAAGAAAATGCGGAAATATCATGGTGAAGTTAACGGTGGCAGTGTATACAAGTGCCATGCCTATAAGTATGCTCCAGAATACTGAGTCTTGCAACAGTTCTAGATCCATTGCTTGCACTAATCGATGACATATTTTGGTGCAGAATTTCTGATGCGTTGATAGTGTAGACGCTTTGGAAATTGGTGCGCTCTCCGACTTTGAAACGACAACTGCCTGCAGCTCAGACTTTTGATCCTTGTTGTGTGTAACTAACAAGCACATATGCTTTTGATTATTGTGCTTGTGCAGCGGCGTTAAGGGCTTGAGGAAAACTACACCGAAAAGCTGAAAAAAAAAAATCAATAAATAAATAATACTTTTTCATAAATAAAAGCGTACTTACACCGGCGAGCGATAATGCTGACATTGATAAAACTGCTGTGCGAAAGCCGTAGTGTTCAAGAAGGAAACACACTGCATGTGGTATAAACACCTGCCCCAATCCCGCACCAGCAAGTGAAACGCCAACAGCACGTCCGCGTTTAGTGCTAAAATATGAATTGATGGCCATGAAAGTCGAAGGCGAGATCAGTCCGAGACCCAAGCCAACAAAGAAACTATAACCGATAATAAAGTGCCAACCCTGTGTAGCAAGTGAGCAGATTGCTAAGCCAAAAGCGACTAGTATGCAACCAGTAGCCGCGACATTACGTGGCTTAAAACTTTTGATGGCAGGTCCAATGAACAAGCCGGAGAAATTCAAAGCCAAACTATTCAAATTCGTTATCAAAGCGGCTGTGAATGTTTCCTGGTGCATGCGTTTCAGTTCACCACCAAAAAGTTGACCAAATACCGATAGTATGGACTGATTTGTCATCTAAATAAGGAACAATAACTTAGATATAGTTAAAGGCAATTTTGTTTAAAATTACGTTTATAATTGCGACCGCAAAGACCACGACCCAGCCATAGCCACCATCGGGAACAACGTTCACCGCGTCCATTGCAAAATAACTGCCAACGAATTTTATTGTTCGCTATAAACTGAAAATAAAGAAATTCGAAAGATAAGTAAATAATATATTAGCGGCTAAATAAACATTTAAATAAATTTAATTGTGAGATAGTGTAACTTCTCTGTCTGATTAAAATTTAATCTTATCGCTACTGTAAAAGTTCTTGCGTCGTCGAATGCGATAAGCCATCTGTTTGTAAATCTTAAAAAAATTCATATAAGATATAAACAAAAACCACGCTCAAGAACAAAGATCAAATAAACAATTGTAACAAAGAAGGAAAGTTTCTTCAACTTGAGCTAAAATAATCGTTTGCATATTGAAAAAAGACAATTTTAACTTCGGGTGAGTCAAAGTATATGGAGTTCTAATTATTCTTTAAATGTAGGGAAAAAAGATAAACATTGACGAAATGTGTAAACTTTGATACACCCACAAATGGCTTCGAGACAAACAGAAAGCTACTTCAAATTAAAGAATTAGCTGAAATGATATTCCATACGAACTGACTCAGATGCTTTCAATTATGGTAAAATATATACATACATATGTATATTCCTGATCAGCATTAATATGTAGCGTATGTATATTTGCTCATGAAAAATTTTTTATATACAACAAAGAACACTGCAGCCAAAAATGTCCGGTAAATGTTACCTTACAATATGGTAGGAAGTGTATATCTTTTAATCGTTATTTAAATGGCAATTATACTATATTCCAATCTAGAAGAATGTGGTTTATCTTTATATAAAGTCAATCCAACCCAAAATCGCTCTAAATATGGTAATTATTAATGACACATATATCGCTTATAGATATTTTTAAAGTTGATGAAGACTATTTTCTTTATACTGTCTATATGTCGTATATACATATATTAGTACCTGTGACGAACTTATATTTTTACATTATATTTGTATTAATTAAGTCGCATTCTAAACGAGGTCGTGTGCAAGATCGAGTATGAATATGTAATTTTCTTGTTGTTGTTCCAATTTGTTAATCAAATAAATTAGTTTGGGGTGCAAACAATCAAATTGTTATTTAGATAAGACGTAAACGCTTTAAAGTTTAAACCAACACTAAAGTTAATTTGAAATGAACGTTATAAACTCTCAGCACTTGACTTGTACATATTGTGCAGCAGACAATTTGTAAACACGTTATAAACACGATAAACAACAAAACAAATACAAATAAAATATTGCCTAGACGCGTACCGCTTATCAGAAAATGAAGTGTTGGTAAACGCGAAATGCTGGCTGCAGCGCATAGTGACTCAGAATTACTTTCATATATCTTTAAAAACAAATATGTATGAATTTTCTTTTTATTCTGAATTATTCAAAACTCTCCCGTGTTATTTTTCACAATTTTCATTATACTTCTCAAACGTAGTGTGAATAGTTTTATAATATTATCGCCGGGTCGGTTACGCATGAAAGGAAGCGTTGGAGACCGCATGTATCAAAGACTATTTCCCTAAGTCTACAGTACTTAAAAAAATCTTTTCACAGGAGAAGAGACAGATAGACAATCTTGCTCAGATCGACTCGTCTAGTGTGCTGATTATTAATATATATACCATACGTGATATCCGATGCTACGTACATTTTTGCATTCCAACCAAACCATCATTTTAAAAAAATCTTTTTTTTTATGTGATTTTCGCGTGCGCTAGCATTTTGGTAAGAACTTTTTTTTTTTCAAAAATTTACAGGAACACTTTGTTTGAATTGAACATTTCGATTGAAATCTACAACTTAATTTATTGCGATTATAGCGATAGTATCAAATTTTAACATACCGAAAAACAAATGTTTGATTTTTGTCCAACGAACTTTACTTCTGCATCACGGTGCGGCATACAGTATTTAGTGTTGCTAGGCGTCGCAAACAGTGAGTGTAAACGAAGAGCTAACAAATTAATTGAAGTTAACAATTGTTTTTTTTTTTTAATCAGGTTGCATAAATATGTTGTGTTATCTTTGTCTGACTGCAAGTTGCAATGATCGCAGTGACATAGAATTTGCGTCCGACGAAGCAGAGCTGCTGGATGTGAAGCATATTATAGAGAAACATTTTTGGTTGCTGGTGAGAGGGCACAAATAGAGAAAAGTAAATACATTAGTGGCTCATTATTTTCATAAAATTACAGGTCAGTAATGCGCCGGAAACGGCGCGCTTAATATGTACAACATGCTGGAAGAACCTGCACACATTCCATCAATTTTACTTGAGGGTAGAACTAGCACACAATGCTCAACTGGAGGAAGCAAAGTCGGTGATTGTGAAAGTCAACGAGTTGGAAGATGCTGCAGTCAATTTTGAGACGCCAGCGCCTATAAAAGAGGAGCACGATGCTATTGTTGCTCCAACGCCAACGCCGCCGGTGAAACGCAAACGGGGACGTCCTAGAAAGTCTCTTTTGACTGATTTAACACTTGGCGATGAATCAGAACCAGCAAATGCCTTAATGGAGGTGGTACTAGAGGAAATTAATTTGAATGAAATTAAAATTGAAGTACCCGAGGCTGATCTAACAATGGCGGATGTGCTGGACGATAGTTTACAAGGCGACGATTACGATGACGGTGGAGCGCCGTGCTCAGACTGTTCCAGCGATAGCGATGATACTAATGATACCGATACAGATTTTAAGCCACTTGCAGAATTAGTTAAGACGGAGCGCATGAAACGTACACGTGTGGTGCGTGGAAAATATAAAAAACGAGACCCAAAACTAAAGAAACCAAAATCAGCAGAAAAGAGTAATAAAACTAAAGACTTCAATGAATACATTGCTGCACACTTTAAACTCCATTGCAACATATGCAACGAACAAGATTTCGAAAATTTTACGAAGCTTCTGAAGCACTATAGGTTGCAGCACAATGTGAAACGTGGTTACGCGGTATGCTGCGGCGTTAAGTTTTATAAGCGTGGCTATCTGGTAGATCATTTGAATTACCATAAAAATCCAGAGATTTTTAAATGTCATATATGCGAACAGGTAATGAGCAAAAGACGTAGTCTGCAAATACACCTGCGCGTACACGATTTAAAAACCAAAGGTCGTGTTTACAAATGTGATATATGCTCAAAGAGTTACTATAGTCATGTCATATTTACTCGACATCAGCTCACACATGTGCCAGAGGGCGATCGTATCATTCCGTGTACGCAATGTGACAAACGGTAGGTTAAGTATTATATGTGATTAAATTTTATAATATCTATAATTGCTAAACATTTTGTCTGCTTCCAGATTCCCCACTACATATACAATGCAGCAGCATTTCGAGCGTGTGCATCTCAACAAATATGCAAAAATGTGTGACATTTGTGGCAAGTCCATACAAGGACGTGAGGCACTGGCACGCCACATGGAAGAACATGCAAATGGCGGCCGCCAGTTGATACAATGTGATATCTGTGGCGTTTCGTTGACTACGAAATACGGGCTTGCACGGCACAAGAAAATGATGCACACCGAAGAGAGTCGTCGCCCGGTGCAGTGTACCATCTGTATGAAGATATCACCCAATGCACATGCTAATAAAACGCATATGCAATATATGCACTCTGGGCGCGTACACCAATGTCCCATGTGCGAGAAAACTTTTAAACGAGCACCAAATTTACGAGTAAGTTGTCGTAGATATATACGCTACTCATTAATCATTTTAAAAATACCTTCCATTGTCAGGAACACATGACAACGCACACTGGCGATGTGCTCTACACCTGTCCACATTGTCCAAAAACGTTCAATTCAAGCGCTAACATGCATGCGCATCGGAAAAAAATGCATCGAAAAGAATTTGAAGAAGCGCGACAACAAAGATTTCAGGCGCCTATTGTGGGCGAGGAACGTTGTTCAATTAAAGAGCTCAGTGAACGGAAAACAGCTGCTAAGGTACAGTCTTCTCATACCATTGAGTCGATGGAAGGACACGATGTGGTAGCCATTAATGAATAACAATAAGTGACATATATTTCGACAAAAGCCTAATGAGAATTCACACATAATTCAATCTCTTTCGTATTAATTTTACCGTGAAATGTTAAAAAAATATTTAAGAGTTCAAGTAAAAAAAAAATAATTACAACATAATTAATTGATAATTTATAAATAATAAACCGGATTGAACTGGTCATCTGGAAAAACAAGCTAGACCCATCTTACGCGATTAGAGCCCCGCTGAACTGGTATGTCGGACAGATCCGATCTGTGCAACGGGCATATTTTCTTATCAACGAATAAGGTCAAATCTGGTAATTTTAATACATATAGCGCATGGTTCAGTATTCAGAGTTATTATAAAGAGAACCGATTTCGCTGCGGGTACAACGCGATGTAAGTCGAAGGAGGATTATTTTCGAAACCAGTTTAAGTCAGTTTTCATCTGTCCGTTATCAGTTCAAAGGTATCAACATCTTTGCTTTGTTGTACTATTTGTTTTGCAGCTTGTGATTTTTTCTGTGTCTGAACATCAGTTCGCATCTGATATGTGTGTTTGGTACATCACCAAATGTCTAGGGGCAATAAATGGTGATTTCTTTCTATTTCGCAATTCTGGAAGAAACGTGTTTACCAACGAATTTTTTTTGTAGGTTTTATTTGGCAGACAGACAGATACAGTGACAGAGCTTTTAAAATAAAACAAATTGTTATTTTGTTGTGCATGACTAGGTATTTTTCTAATTTGATTAATTTTTTTTGTATATTTGTATGAAAAAAAAAATACCGACAGCGCCCGAGATGCTTAAGCGATAGTTCACCATGATCTCAATTTTGGTTTGATAGTACATAGGTGCAGTGGAGGCTCTTTATCTTTTGGATCCTATCTACTAATGTTATCATACATGGTTATATGTACTTTATATTTATTATATCTTTCTAGTTAGGGATTATATTATAACTAAGATTGTGCTGTATATAAAAACAATAAAAAATATTTATATTTGTATAAGTTATTCTTAAATATATTAATTTTTTTTTATTTCATCAAAATTTCTAAATTAAAGAAACGCTCTAATGTACATTTGAATTAAACTTCTTTTGTTTTAACTTTACTTACATTTCTTTCCAATTGTTAATTAGTTTCTGATTCACTAATTTTTAAAATATTTTTCACGTTTTACACTACAATTTTTTTAATTGTTTTGTTTTTAGCTTTTCTTCTAACTTGGAGGAAGCTTATCTCTGTTCGACGGACAAATAGAGTCTGAGTAGAAATACGATGCCGAGCGCATTTTATAAGCGCAACAATTACGCTTTTGTATTGTTTTTTGTTGCCTAGTATCTGCGCTATTTTATTTAGACTTACCGTTGAAAAATGAATTTTGAACAAAACAATTGGTCTGACAATCGGTTCGTTGCACAATGGAGATCGATTACGTCGCCGTTTAGAGTCAAAAAATGATTTTTGTATTTGAAATTTGAGCCAAATGACTTAGGATGTTTAAAATTCATATTTAATAATAGTAGTTTGTCACCTATATTTGGCTATAAGCTATATTTGAGATCTGATATGATATGCCCAAATTTATTTCGAGCAAAGCCTAATGAGATTTAGCATATAATTCAATATCTTTCGTATTTATTATGTCGGCAAATGTTAAAAAGTATTTAAGAGTTCAAGTCAAAAAATACAACATAAAATAAACTGAATTAAACTGTTCATTTGGAAAAACGAGTGACGTGATATGTTGGATATGTTAGATTTTCGTATTCTAATGCACTTTGGCAGTCAATTACAAGTGGGCGCCAAAAAAACAGAGTTGCAAAGTAACCCGAACCCGCCGCCCGGCATAAAAAGGTGCTGAACAGCGTTGAAATCAAAACGCGAGGCTTCGATTCCTCTTTGCTTATTCATTCGTAGGAATTATTTACACACTAAAAAATACCACAATATAATTCCAATAAAAATTTTCAGAGTAACAGCTGAGAGTTATAAAATGTCTGGCGAGATACACGGTTCAATTGAGCGCTTGACGTCGGGAAAATAACAAGCAATGTAAAGGAGCAGAATGAATTTTAATATTAGGCGTACAAACGGAAGCAGCAAAACTGCACGCGCATGAAAATGTTTCATTTTCGATTGTTCAAAAGTCGTTCTAAGCAAAAAGTGAAAGCGCCTAAAGCTAAAGTGTGAAAAGGCAACGAAAAAAAAATTGTGTTAGCGAATACAAAATCGAAACAAACCCAAAAAAAAAAAAAATCGAAAGCAAAATTAAAAGTGTACTAAGCGACAAAATAAAAAAAAATCGCTAGGAAATAAGCATATGCAGTGTAAATTTGTATAGCTTTATGTGAGTTTTATTATATTTTATACAAAAGTATACAGTAACAAAAAGCATTGCAATGGGTACAAAAGAGCAAAATGCTTTGCATGTGGACACCACCCACCACAAAAACGCCAACACAACAACAACAAACATAGCAATAATGGCAGCCACGACAGAAACGACGCCGACACCAACGCAAAAAATTGAAGAAGCGCCAGTTGTGGCGTCATCAAAACCAAAACAGCAACAACAAGAAGAAGACAATGACGCCGGAATCAAGCCGTCGTCAAACGGAGACCTGAAATCAAAGCAATATAGCCAGCAATCAGCAACGCTGCCAATGCCGCCACAAACAAATGTGCTCATCATTCCTGGCCAGCAAGCCTCTACACTTGCAACGCATGCCGCCAAAAAAATACGTCGGGCCTTCTCCATGCCACGCAATCCTTTTCGTTGGTCGCGCAAATTTAAAACCTCTGCAGCAGTCACAGGCGATGATGTGAGCGTGGGCAATTGCACCAACCACCACAACACACATAGAACCAGTCACAGCGCCGTCGCTATAACATCTTGCGTAGGTGGTGGACGCGGACGAAGTGGTAGCATTGTATCGCTGAATAGCTACGAAGCGCTTGTCTGTACTCCGGACACCAATGGCAATGGTAATGTGCCGATAACGTTGCAGCCAGTGTCAGCACAAAACAACAACAATGCAGCGAATAATAAACGAAAAGTAACCAGCAGCAGCGTTAGTGCAGGCAGCAATCATACACGTGTCCTGCGTCGCTCATCCTTTAGAAAATTTCTCAATCGCATAGCGCAGCATTTGAGCGCATCGGTAAACCAGGTTGGGGTAAGTCCTAATGTTAATGTGCCTATATTTACTTCAAGCTTGTGTGGAAATGAATGCCAAGAAATTTTTCGTGGTACACTTTTGATGCATTTATTAATTTACAATTTCCACGCGTGGTTTGATTTGGTTTTCTCTCGTTAAATTGAATGTTGTGTTGTGCAACAAACTAAATTCTAAGTCTCAGTTGATCTACAAGCTGCGTTTTTCAAAACATTCTATTTTTGTCATCAAGTAGCGTTATCAATGTGGCAAGAATCTATCTATATACAGTACATATGTGGGCAAGTAATTCTGTGTCAGTTCAATTCCATTATCAGTGTTGCTCTTTGTTTCACATTGTGATCTTCGCTTCTTTGTTGATCTTCTAATACCCTGCACAGTAATAACTGAACGGGGTTGGGTAAAATTCCACAAATTTTCGTTTAAAGTTTGTAAAGTTCTATATAGAATCTATATTCTTCTAAAACAAACTAAAATATTTTTAAAAAAAATAGACTTAAACATAAAAATAGAATTATTATCAATAATGTCCTAGTCTATTAACAACTTTTTGGAGTATTTTCCAAATCAAATATGTATAAAAAAAACCTATTATTATTTATTTACTATGCGAAAGTGTTATAAAAAGAGTCGAATATACTGCACTTAAATAAACTATAATAATTTTTTGATCAGTCATGACAAAGTACAGATAAAATTCTCCAAAAATTATGCTGTGTAAGAAACATTTGCACTTTGTCCTGCAGTCCTTTTAAATATTTAGTTGCACTTGAAGAGTATTAAAGTTCGGTTTTGCCGAAATAATTTTTTTTTCTTAGTTTGGCGCGCTTCTATAGTACGAACCACACTTTGTGTCTTGTCTTAGTACAATACTCAACGTGCTGTTTTCTTTGTGCTCTTTTTTTTTCTCGTATAAATTTTTCTTCATTTTATTTTTGTTTATTTTCATCATTTTCCGCATTTTCTTTTGGCTTTGACAAAAAAAAAAAAAAATACAGCTTTTGCGTGTTTGTTTCGCTTTTCACAATTTTGCAGTTTTTTTTTGTCTTAACATGCCTTGCCAGCTGTCTCTCTCTTTTATGATTCTACTTGTTTTGGCCGCTTTGGTTCTGCTTTTGAGCTTGAGCTGGTCTGGTAATACGAATCTGTGTCACAAGGTAGCAGCATGAACAAACTTGGCTAACAGATTGATGGCGAGTTTCGCCTGTAAACGCTGTATTAATTAGCTCGCGTCACACAAATGATGTTTCCTCAAAGAAGAAGTTAGCTCATCACCTATATACACATGTATATACATTGTTATTCCAAGCTCAGACATTTCGTTGTCGTCGTATCACTTACTGCCACGTATAAATTAATTATCAATGTCAAACGCTGACTCATTTTCGCATTGATAAGACTGTCATGTGCGAATCGAAGCGCTTTGTTTTTTGTCTTTTATTCACAATGGGTTTTACTGTTAAAACGTTTTTCGTATTATTTTTGAGGTCGATTTTTATTTAATAAAATGTGTTTTTTTATGAAAACGGCGGGTTTCTACACATTTTGGTAATGGTTTATAATAAATTTTGTAGCCTAAGAGATAATTTAGACACTTTGATTAGAGCTGGAAACCCATCGATAGTATTAATGGCTATTCTCGTTCATTCTATCAATATTTTATTTCCCTAGCGATACTATCGTGTATGATGACACTTTCAAATGTCTCGGGATTAAACTACAAATGTTCCAAAACGATCGAAAATACATCGCATGGTATTGATTGCATGTAACGAGCAGATCCAATTTTGCTAAATACATCGAAGACCACTATTTCTTCCGTGAAATGATATTTTAAAGCAAGAGTTTATGGTGCAATAAAATACCGAACATGTAAGCAGTATAGTGCGTTAATTGAGATGAATGCTACTGATATGCAACCATTACGATTTTATGCATTTTGTCATGTAATCGTTCGAAAATAATAAACGATAGTATCGATAGTTAGACTATCGTTTAAGAAACTATCGAATAGCCAAACTATCGTTCCATTACTTTTTCCAACCAACGGTAAATATGTAGGTCATTATATAGTCGCATACGATATAGTTAAATACTCTTAAGTTAATTTTAAACAAAAATACTAATAAACAACAATTGTATAAACAATTGTTGGCCACATTTGTTACGCACACACAGCCAGTCGTATGTACACAAACAAGAGGAGATAGACAGATGTGTGTTGCTAAACAAACAATAAGAAAATGAGTAACAATAAGCACAAACTAAACAACTGCATGTAAGGTTCAAGCAAATGTCACTAGCCTAAAGAAAATGCTGATTGAAATATGCTTACAATGTATGCATTTATTTTATGTTAACTGTAAAAAATGACAACGCAAGCAAATTGAATAAAACACACGATAAATGTGTGCCGTACGAATTTAGTCATAAAGTACAATACATTCTCTATAAAATATTCCAATATAGCATCAGCAACAAATTCCAGAGTAACTTGTTTCCACTTGATGTCAGCTCATATAAATAAATATATGAATGAATGAATAATTTCAATTTAATTTTTAAAAGATAATAGAAATATTTTAAATGTATATTTTTTACATACTTTTTATTTAGTCAATTCAATCAATTGAAATAGACTTGTATATGTTTTCCGGTCTCGAGCTCTGCCGGCTCGTTGCCAATTAATTAAAGGCGAACCTTTGTGTGACCTTTGCGCTATTTAAAGACGATGTACATCCAGCATCATATTTAGAATATTAATAAACATAATTGAATAATGAACAAACGAGAAAAACGAACGATTTAACTGTAGAATAATATCGAATGAACTTGAATGAAATGTGATAATTTTAAAATTTATACTTATTTATTGTAATAACATTTATAGTTTTTTTTCTATTCATTGCAATTAATTAGATATTTTATTCGCGCGTATGTGTATCTGCCCCCTGTGTCTATCCTGTCGCATTCGGTCACGTCCTCGTTCTCGTCGCGCGGATTCTTCTACAAAGATATAATATATTAACAAACAAAAAAAATATAGCAACTTACAAAAGTCGTTGGCGTCGCGCCATTGAGTACTTGAAATGTCAGCGACAAGTTTATGCTTTTTGTGTTGTTGTTTTCTTGTTGTTGTGATTGCTATTGTTATTTGTTAGTTAGATGTATATAATGTGTATATATGTTTATTTATATACAAGTACATAAGGTCGGATTTATATGTTTTGCAAAAAGCTGAGCAAAAATCTGTTAATCGAATACAGGTGTTTTAAAGTGGTCAGATAACGAGTCCGATGTCAAAATTTTCGTTTACAAAATGGCAAATTGAATATATTTCGAACATTTTTAGAACCATTTTTCAATGTTCAAAACATTGTCCATTGGAAGATGAACAGTTTGTAGATTCCATCCCAAAAGAACTTCTCCGGCTTGGCGACCAAGTACGAATCGAGCCAATTTTTTATACCCTGTTCGTATTTCGGTGAGTGCATTTTGCATTGATCTGAACAAGTAGTAATCAGAAGGCGCCATGTCTGTGCTATAAATCGGTTGAGGTAAAACTTATGGATTCGTGTCTGGTCGCATGTTCCTCTCGTTTTCCGCTATCAACTGTGTGCAGTAGACGCCCCATTCGATCGTCTGTCCTTACTTCAAGAGCTCATAATACAACACAGCATTGTGAATTACAGAGCATTAACTTGGCGCCATAGATATTCGGCTTTTCCATGGATGTTGATGGTTGGCCGGGCTTCATATGCGCTTTCTTGCGCTTGGGGTTATCGTAGTGAATCCATTTTTCAAACCATTTTATAAACCGATGCAAAAATTACATATTTTTGTGGCGTTCAAGCAACATTCTTACGTTCAATCCATACGGCGCCCAATTCCCAAGCTTTTGGATAAATACCAATGCTTTTATACGTCTGGAAATGGTTGCTTGATCAATTACCAAAGCTTTTGCAAGTTCGGTTTGCGTTTGGCACGCATCTTAATTGAGTAATGCCTTCAAATCTTTTTGAATGTCCGGGTCGTTTTAAACCGTGCAAACCACTTCTGTTATGTTCGTTCAGCTAGAGCATGGTCACCATAAACTTTCACTAAAATATGAAGAAGAACTCCCCGCAAAAAACTTTATCTGGTACAAAGTTCGATTTTTTCAAATAAATATAACAACTATTTGTTTATGCTTCAAATAAATGACATATACTAAAAAATACCCGCAATGACAGTAGCTTCCAATTGGATATAGTCACGGATTAACATGACGCGGTGTAATACTCTAACGCTCTCTCTTGAAACCCAAACACTTAAAGGATAGTTTAAAACATTTTACTTAGATATTTCTAAAGAAACGTTTTTCGTCATTTATTTTAATCTATTCGACGTCGACTCTATTTTAATATGTCTGTCGAAGAGTAAATTTTCTCTTACTAAAGAGAAAAAACATAAACTAGACATTTTACGTGGTGTACTGTTACAAGTTTATCCCAACATATAAAGTGTTGTAATTGTTTTCTTAATTCAAGGCGAATACCTCAACTAAGCTTTTACTTATTTTTGGTTTATGATAAAATATTGGACCTTTCGAATGAGGCATTTTTAAACGTTTTTATCTTTTAACTAGCTCGTTTAAAACTGACCTTGTTCATACATTGTACATGCATTTTATCAATAGCTTTCGCTTGTTTGTAATGCGGTCACTCGCCGGGGCACACCACTTGCTCTCCCTGTCGATGCCGCTCGTACTGTTTCTCTACCCAGACTACGGCAGCTATTCATTGCTCGTCCAACTTCGACATCGATATGATTCATGCTAAAAATATTTGTGTTATTTGATTTTGTTATAACAAATTTTTAACATAATAAGAGGAATTTTTTGTAGCGTTTGTGTATCTAACGCATTTGACTCGATCGATTTATCGTTGTTTAGTGCAAATTACTTTCGAATTTCATGCAGATATACCTACGAAGTGGCTTTAGTTTACAATTTTTAAAAATCATAAACAAGAGGCTTACTATTTAAATTATGAGCCTAATAATGATCAAAAAGCAACCGATAATCGGTCATAGCTGCAAGCCAGTTTGCACTGTTGTGTTTTCCGGATAAGATAAACAGCCCATTACAGCCGCCATTATTTATTTGCATTTTCACCTCATTACCCAAAATTTATATGGCTTAATATGCCATACAGTAAATCGTAAAAAAACTTCACATCCAAAGTTTTTGGATGAGACACATTTAAGTCACTGTATACAGTACTAATTAGTACTGTGGCCAAAAATTTAAAACTTTCTATTAAAAATATCAGGTAAACAACAACAATAAGATCGTGCACTCGTTTTATCTTCTGTTAATAAACTTTTCAACAACTTAAGTCTTTGTTTTTCAAGCGCGTCTCAAACTCGATCCAAAGCGGCAAAAAAATGGGTAATGGTTTTTGGCACCTAAGACCAGGTCACATATGTGTGCCTGTAAGTCTTAATTAAGACTTCCTATGTGACGCACTGTTAGAAGCTTATCTTAACCATTTTATTCTATATGTACTGTTCGAAATTCAACCATTATAGCGACAATACATTATTTTTTCTTGTTGCAACATTGTCTATAGGCAAATTAAGAGAGCTGAGATTATTGATGTCTGAATGGCAAATTGAAAAATGTCCTTACACCCAACATTTTAGAAAGAAATTGGCACTGTGCACTGCTCTCTTGAAAACCGTTCAATTAAAAAATCAGGTGAATATGTGATTTAAATGTCCTTATTTCTATATATATTTCTATAATAGTGCAGGGTATTATAAAGTTGTGCTCTTCGGCTATACTACAAGTACTTGTTAAAAAACTTTTTTTTTGCAGTTTTTTTTCTTTTATTTGTATACATTTCAACAGCTCTGAGATCATCATTGTTAATTTTATTTAATGAAAAAAAGAAAAAAATATATTTTGTTTGTTTTATGTGTTTTAATGTGAAAATAATTGTGCTTATATTTGTGTAATTTCATTCAGTAATACTTTATTTTATAATTTAACATTTTTTGGACATTCTTTGAATATTTCTGTGGAGAAAAATCACATGTATCTATTGAAATAAGCTGTAGAAGATACAATATCGTTTGTTGTTGTAAAGCATTACATAATCAGATTCGATACAGATACATATTTAGAAATTTTCCCACCAAATTTCATTTGAATTATTGCAACGATCCCGTGCCGCTTTCCACTTGAGTCAATCTGTGCGCGTACTTTGATGCCTGATGTGGCGCTCAAACGATTTCCCAAATGTAAACAAAATACGCACACACACATAATCTCGCAAATATACAAACATACAAGTTCACGCACAAACACAAATGAAAATATAAACTCATCAAAACAAACAAAGAGACATGTTACAATTGGCTAAGAGAGAGAGAGAGCAGATAACGTATGATGTTAGAGGAACAATGCCGTGCCGGAGACGATAACGCGGAGCAGATGTATGTATTTTGGCTAGCAAGTAAGCTGTCAGTTCAATTGTCTGACCGCGTCGCGTCTCCCTTGTTCTATATATCTAGTAGGCAGCAGCCACTATTCCTAACACCACTCTGCGTCGCTGTCATCATCATCTTGGCCTTCTGTCTTGGCCACGTCACATGTTGATGCTGTTGTAGCTTGTGGCTTGCTCGACTTGCTGCCGGCGCGCGTTTTAAATTGGCGGCTGTCTGCCAAGTGTTTGCTGTAAATAAACGTCATTTGCATGCGGCGTGCCACTGTCTTGCCTTTCCTCTTGTTTTCTCGCATCATTGCTGTTTGTTCGGCCCTTTTGCCTTTCGCATAGTTGCAATGCTTATTGCATATTCAAATGTCATCGTAAGCTATTGAAAAGCACTACAAGTTGAAGATTATTATTATAAACAAAAGCAAAAGTCTTCATAATCAACGGGGGCAGCAGTAGCAACAAACAAAAGCAACAAAACAACACTTGATAGTCATGTACAGTTGACTAAAATGATAATAATGATGTTTTGATTGCTTGTATCTTTTATTTCTTCTCTTTGTTGCTATTTTTTTAGCTTTGTTGATTGCTTCCGTGCGTTTTTATTTGTATATCTTTAGTTTAAGCTTGAACAGTAAAACGAATCTTGATGAACACAAATCTCTAAGAACTTAAAAGGAAATACTCGGCACTGCTCGGACTTAGAAAACTATTATGTTACTTAAATTTATTCACTTATTTATGTTCACAGAACCCAGTCTACTCTAGTTTAGCTATAAATTGGTAAACTGGACGGGCGTTATGTGGATCAGACGAACGGTAATGACTAGATCAAGAAGCTAATCGGGGGAATATTTTTATATTAATTTTAAATTTTTAGCAGAGGCTACAAGTCATTTGTACAATGAATGAGATATATGTACATATTTTTCAATATGAAGAGATCAACAATTGCATCAACTTTGAATAACATTGAATTGAAGAGCAACGGAAACAAGTGTTTCCATTTCCGCTTTGAAATCTCATCAGTCCACTTGGCTGTGTCAATGCAAATTTTTATTACAAAATGCGCCCTGTGTATTATATGAATTGTATATATCCAATGATAAATAGAATACATTATTTTTAAAATCAATTTAATTTATTGCAACATTTAATTCTATAATCGAGATTCTCGACTATATTATGCCCAGCGAGCATACCCCTCTATTTATTTTATAGTTGAACTTGATTTGCTCTAGGTTAACTTTTAGTTTTACTAATTCAGCCTTATTAAAAAATTTTGAGTCGGCTTTTGCTCCAAATTTCATAAAATATCTCTTTTGCTCACATCTTAAAAAATTGGATTTAAATTTAAATTAGGATTCATCATTGATCCGAGATCGGAAAATGTGTTCACTTTTTCAATCACATCGCAAAGACATACACTTGCATTTTTTTGCATTTAGACATCACTACCAATAGTAGGCGTGGCAGACCGTATAAAATATAAATATAGTATATGTGTATTTATTATTGACTAGCATCAAGATAGAGAGAGATAGTCTATATATAAACCGAGTTCTCGAAGATTATACGAGTCTTTTACAGTGACGTCTGTCACATTTGCTCTTTAGCCACAATTTTATATTTTATGAAAAATTTTATAATATCATTTACTATTAATAACATGTATTTTAAACACAAAAAGTTTCATAAAACTGTAAATATATTTAATGTATCTCAATCGGAGCGGCAACATAATTAGAAATAATGCCCATACGGTTCGTTGAACGTTACGAAAACCCGAAAGTGCGTTTTTGAATCATTCACACATAGCTTTAGATAGTATAATCAGTTGGTCGAAAAGTTTTTAACACATTAAAGCAAATTTGGTAATCATCAAGTAACATACTTTGTAATTAATTTCCGGTGTAACAGTTTTTTTTTTTATATTTATATAAATATTATTTACAAGTACTAACTACTAGAACTCTGAAATACCTTAGAATGATCGTTTTTAGTTTTATATGATTCTTTCTTTGTCTTTGTTCATTTCCAGCAATTTCAAGAAATTTAAACTTAAAAAAATGAATAATAATTTTTGCATAATTCAACACAGTATTTTTGGATTCGTATAAACTTTGTGGTCTGCCATCCTAGCATTCATTGTGTTTGTTTCCATATCCGAAATACACTTGTTGATGTGTTGCGATTTTGTTTCATCAAGTAAACTTTTATTTTATTCAGTCACTTTATTTTTTTTCTCTCGTGCGCTGTTTGTTTGCTATTCAAGTGCAGCAAGCGCTAAAAACAAATGAGAGAAATACAGAAAAAAGTTGAAAGGGAAACAAAAAAAAAAAATTAATTCGCATGTTGATTTCATTTTGTTTGCCTGCGGCTTGACTTTTTTTGTTGTTTTGGTTTAGCTAAAATTTGCCTAGAATTTTTCATGGATACAATCGTCAGCGTTTTATGAGATTTCCGCAAAGCGATTCTTCGTCTCTAGCTCTTGCTACACAAACGAATGTTTGAGTTTGAGCAAGAACGAAGAAACGAGATAGAAAATGAAATGTGCAAATTATTTGTTTGGATTTTAGAATTCGTATTCAAGGTAATATCAATTGAGTTCAAACTAATTGAAATATTTGTACATAAGAACGAACGCTTGGCTGCCTCGCTTAGGGGGCAGCGCAACTGAAATAATCATTTAAATCGCAGAGTTTCTAATAGATGAGGCGGCTAAATGGAATCTGTTTGAACAGTTTAGGTTAGCTACTATTATATTTATGTACATGTTTAAATAATTTGTTGTATATACAAACATATATACTATGTATATTTGGTGAAGCTTCATTTTAGGGCCTTCTGAGAAGATATTATTGTTGTGATTATATATAAAAAAAATTCCACAATTAAATGTCATACGATGTTAATTTTTTGGACATCATTTTGTTCTACATGTTAAAATTAGCAGGGTATTTCGCATTCTACATCTAATTTGTTTTCCTTCAATGTGGGTAGTGCATGCTACTCGAGACTTAAAGTAATTTTTGTTTAATGCGTTGAAGATGACTTAGACCTATTAAACCTTAGATCTATTTAAAAAATAGACAGCTTTCTCGTGCTTATTTATTGCCGCGTAATTTTCAAGTAAAGTGATTTATTTATTAAAATATATATATTTATTTAAATTTATACATTTATTTAAATATACATTTTATAAATATTATAAAAAGTTATATAGGACATTTGTAGCATTTTACAAACTAAAAAAAAAAGATAAATACTATATGTTTGTTACAATCGAAGCTTTAATAGTTTTCAAACATATTCCTTAATAATTCATTTTCAGTTTTTAGTTGTCCGCTCGGTAAACAAAAAAGTTTTACTTACAAAATACATAAAACTTTAAAATGTGCAATGGTGCCTCCCAATGTACAAGTAGTCAACGTGTCGCGTTCATACAAACCTTCACCTTGCATTTTGTGTAAATATTGACTGTAATAGAAAAGTAGTAGATACTAAAAATGGTCTTTGGCTTTATATGAGTCTAACCTTGAAAGCGTGCTTGACACATCAACTTGAACATTCGGAACGATTGCAGACAGTTTCCATAAACATTTTTAGATTTAGATTGGAGTAAAACTGAAACAGAAGACATACATATGGACAGATGTACAAGGATTGAACTATTTGCATTGTCGCGGAAATTTATGTAGAGTTAATTTGCTAATCAATTTATTTTGAAATTGGCCAATCTATGAAAATCGTCTTAAAAATCTATGAAAATTTTCCAATACATTTCAGTATAGCGGTAAAATTTTCTTCCTAGTAGATTTACATATTTTTAATATTTCAAATAATCACACAGGAATAAATATTGGCTGGCAATCATGGTGGCCAATTAAAAATAAAACCTAAAATTTTGTTTTGTTTACGTCTCAGTCGAAAAATGAGTCATGCTTCATAATAATTTTTTATTAAAAATCAATTTATTGTTGTACGTTTCATAGTGTATATGAATACAGGACTTCTATCCAATGTTACTAAAATTCGAAGGTATCGCGTTTGCATACCTAATTAATAAAAGCATTTTTTAAGTACCAGTGTTCCCAAGTGCAAGTGTAAAGAGTATTAACTAACTTAACTAGAAGATCTTAAAACACAGTTAAGATCTTGTGAAACAGTTTAACTGAAATTTCATCATTTAGGCATTAAAAATACTAATGGACCATTGATCGTACAAATTAAAGTACTCCGATGATGATTTCAATGTACTAAACGTTTCGAACTTTTTAATTTGAACCAATAATCAACAGCTCACCTAAAGGCCACTGATAAGATATTTCATTATCTAGTACATGTATGTACAACAAAATTGATAAATAGTATATTTCATACTAAGTATGATAATAAAATGGTATTTGTAAAGTCTATTGCATTTATTCATAACTTCAAGGTGATATTCCTTATGGGACCGTACAACCTTCTGACAAGAATTCACTTTGCATCATGTCATCATAATGGAAGAAAATAGTAAGCACAACCTTCATATGTGATGGACTTTAGGCGTGCTTGGCGGTCTTGATTCTGCTGGCTGGTTCCATTGGGATGATTGGGCTTTGCCTTCGATGTTGAAAATATATTATGTATCCATGTTTCTTCACCAGTATGACCTTTTTAAGCAAACCCTTTTGCTATTTGCTATAATATATGTTGCCAACTTGATTAAGAGTGGCAACTTTGTAAATATCGTATAAGCAGCGTTTTTTCTTGTTCGTCAAAAACAAACTAAAAATACAAAATGGCTGATCATGTTAACTTATGTTGAGAACTTGTGTACCAACATAACAAAATATAGAAAAATTAATGTAGGTACGCAGAATTTAATCTCGCGTTTTTTAACAAACCTCGTTTTTAGTCCATTTGCATCGAAATTATTCTGACTTTAATTCTTTAGACTCATATGTGTTTTTTTCGCTGTATTTTAAAATTACTCAAAGCAAAATAACGAAAATTTGATTATGTGCTATAAAGCAGAATCTAGCTGGTTGAATGGACGGACGGACGGACGGACGGATGGAGAATAAGTAGAATTAAAGTTCACGAGTGCCATAAGTGCAGCTGGGTTAAATTTTGTAGTATTATTACTGGCTATATGTGCAGAGTTGCTGTTGTTGATTTTATAGTTTACTGATTTAATTATTTTTAATTGTTGCAAAACATAAAAGCAATCTTGAATCTATCCCTCGACTGTTGCTGTCGCTGATGTTGGCTATATAATTGCGTGGCACGCTTTTAACTTGCATAATTCACTAACGCAGGCCAGAAAAGGCTGTAAAATATTTGCGTATGTGAGTTAAAACAACTTCAACTATTTTTGTTTATTGTTATACGCATCGTTGCTGTCCATCCGTAGCTATTTCTGTTTTTTTTTTTTTTTATGGAAATTGAAATTGTCGGCTGTATTGTTTCACGTTGACGTTCATTAAAACAGCTTTTTTATCATATATTATATTACGGCTTATAGAGAAACGTACCGACAGATAAACCCCCCAAATGGGTAGAGAGAAGAGTGCAAACGAGCTATAATAATTTTCGGTTGTCAGCCGAGACTATTATCTATCTGTCTGGCGTCTGGTTTGAAGAGTATTAAAGAAAAAATATATGTACACCATATAGACCATATATAAATAATGAAAATTGCGACAACTGACGTCAACAACAGAGCAGATTCGAGCACAGCAGGTGTTATAAAAAATCTCGTACAGGCCGCTGTAAACTCGATTTTTAATTATTGTTCAAACATTTCAATTGGAACTACTTATTTGCTTTTTTCTCAGTTGGGTTTTATATGGGATTTCATGTGCATTCCATGGCATTGCTCTAGTGAAATAAATGATGCCACATACAATATAAATCTGGAGCACAGAGTATGGTATAAACTTTTGTACAAACATTTCAATGTTTTTTGTTGTTGTTTTTTTTTTCATACCTTGCACATAATTGTGTGAACTTCAGCTATATTTATTTTGACAAAAAGTTTGAAACACCTATAAAGAGAGTCCACAATATTGGACAAGCTTGACGATTTCAGTGTGAATCTTCCAAATCGGACCAATACTCGTAATACTGGTAGCCCTCCTACAAAAAGTCAAGTCGATATAGACATACATAATAAACACGTTCGTATGAACATCGAGAATTTCAAGAAAGATAGAGCCTTTAAGTTTTCAATTCATACGGCACCCAATTTCCAAGCTTTTGGATGAATCCCAATGCTTTTAAACGTCTGGAAATGGTTGCTTGATCAACTCCCAAAGCATCCACTTCTGGCACGTTCGTTGAGCTAGAGCATGGTCACCATAAATTTCCACTAAAATACGATGACCTTCGATAGCACTTTTCTTCATGTTACAGTAATGAAGAAGAACACCCCTCAAAAACACTTTATCTGGCACAAAGTTCGATATTTTCATATGAATAGAAAAACTTGTTGTTTACGCTTTAACCAAATGTCATATACTAAAAAATTCCCGCAATGACAGTAGCTTCCAATGGAATATAGTAACGCTCTCTCTTAGAAAACCGCACGAATTAATACATACACCCAATAGTATTCAACCAACGTACCTATAAAACCGTCTATTACTGCTTGTAAATATCTGTTTTGCTTAGTACTGTTGTATTTTACTTAAATTTTAATAACATTTTCAATATATTCTTATAGTCCTTATTCTAAATCAAATCCCATTTCTGTGATTTTGTTTGAAAAACATTTTTTTATAGTTTATTACAGGATATCAAGATGTCGAGCACACTCGACTGCAGAGTTGTTTCTTGGTTTTTTTCTTTTATTTGTTATCGACGTTCTTTTGTATGGTGATAAGAAGCTATTTTTACAATAAAAATGAAAACAAAACACCTCATTTTCAAGGTTCTGATTAGCAACACATGTGCAGGTCTTGTCTAAAAAAGTGTGTGGCTCATTAAAAATTGTTTAGGTAATAGAAAAAAAATGTTAATAGAATTATTAAATGGAAGATTTTGATTGATTATTAAGTTGGAGTGTTTAAACTTTTTAGATACGGGTCTGAACTGGGATTATTATTATATTTCTGAACTCGAAAGTAGCATATATTAGCTAGCATGATTCTTCGTCTGATCTCCAGACTGATGTTGTAACTTGTTACTTCTTTGCCTAGGTAAATGAAGTTTTCTAAACACTGAAGTTTAAATTCTCCATCGGCACAGACCGTCTAAAACGCATTGAGAAGATAGCAAATACTTGGTATTGTCCCTATTCACCACTCTGGAAATGCATTTTACAGAAGTGTTGCTGCGAACGAATGTTCCGCGTACGTGAGCAACATCACTTCTGGAAGATCAAGCACGTAGTATATCCGTGCATCGCACACGAATTGCTTTGAAGAAACTGATGTCCAGTTTTTTGGAAATACTAGAAATGTTTTGAAGAGAATAAAGCAGCCTATTGAACTTTAAAAGGCGAGCCAGGTATTATAATATATATCAAAGTTATATAACTGATATTCAACCAGTACAATTTTCACTTTTTCAATCAATCATGTGGAATATTGTCAGTAACTTTACTTGATCTTATAATTTCTGTTCCAGTTTTGTTTAAATAATGCTCACGTGTTTCATGCAAATTATAAATTGCATTCCTTTGTGGCAATAAGTTTGTTGTACTCAATATAAAATCGAACGAACATTCATTCATTCATTATTTAACTGAATTTATCTGCGGTGTTGATCTTTTTCCCCTCGATTCATGTTGGTTGAGTTGAGTCTACTGACTAATGCTAAAACAACTTGTTGCTGCTGTCGTTTTCTATAATTTTTCAATCTTTCATTTTAGTATAGGAGTCAGTAGTCGTCGTCGAGTCTTATAATACTTGTAAATACATATTGTACAAGCTAAATTGAGTTGACTCAATGTAGACTCTGAGACTAAGGCGTCGTCGTCGTCACAATTAAGTGATTATGACATCGTTTGCAATTATTGTTGTTGTAGAATAATAGTAATAGTAATAGCAACAACAACAACAACAAAATCAATTTAAAAACTATGAAAAAAAAAACTAACAAAAAAAACATCTACAATTATTTAATAAAAAATTAACAACAAAATATCGTAGCAAACATTGCGAATTGAGTAAATTTTTACAAAAGTTATGAGAAAATGTTTGCACAATTTTCACATAATATATAAAGAAAATTTTTATGATATATGTATGTATAAGTTGAAGAGAAAAGCTATCCAGTTTTAAAAAAATTGTTTTCGTCCAAAATTTCATTAAGCAATGATCACGCCATATATTGTAAATGTATATCAATCGATCGTACGTTTGATCTATTGTTTATTGTTTCTATAGTAATTGAACCGCGTTAGCACTATGACAAGGAGCATAGGGGAACCACCGTTTTGTTTTAGGAAATGAGTAGCATCAATTTGCGCCGCCATTATATAAATATTTACTTAAATATGTAGCATAAGTTTTCATAAACATATTTGTTTAAATTGAAATATGCAGACAAGAAAGAAAACATAAAACTTCGCTTACCCTTATTAGTACATTAGTATGCACACCTCGCCACTTGAATAGGACACTATTGCTAGACACTTTTTTTTAATAAAGTTCTATGAAAGTATGGAAAGGTCTCTTTGAATTTCAAGATGATAGTAGAGCTTGTATTTTTTCAAGTGACTGAAAGTGCATGTACGTGAAGCGGCCTTCATATTGAATATGAAGACGTTTAAGCATATTTTTTTGCAACTGCACCACATCGACAAGGAAGACTTTTCACTACGGTTGCACACCTTCCCTCTGAAATTGTGTACCGTACATTCTAAATTGCTACCACAAATCTCACAAACTATTAGACTCGAACATGCTGCGCAATATCACAGTTTCTCAAGATCCGTAGACTGAGCCAAGTACTTTAGCACATTAATATTGTTTTGGCCAAGATACGATTCACTAAGTTTGCAGTGTGTTTCGGACATGATCTTCTCGGCTTAGGTATCATAACGTCTGTTAATATGTTCTTGTGATTTATTGGCCGCACACCATACAAGGAATATGACGCCAAAATGCATGATATTAAATTTCTAAATGCATGACTATGAGGTCTCCTTTAACGCATTACAAATTTTCTGAGAAACTGATAACATTTCATAATATCTATGAATAGTATAGAATTTGTTTTTGCGAACGGAGACAAGTGGCGCGATATCTGTTCGTATATTCATAAGAATAAATGTTTGTATATAGGGTATTGTTTATGCCTCAATTAACAAAAATATACGAATGACGATAAATGTCGGGTTATATTTTTATATATTTTTTTTTATGAATTACAGTGAAAATTGATATTTGTTAAAGCTTACATAATGCTGTAAGATAATTCTTTCAATATTTTAAGACCCTTTATAAACCTTTCAAACTATATAAATTAAATACGAAAGAACGTTTCTTGAATTTTACAAAATTAAAAAAAATTAGCTAGAATATTTAATTTAGTTTTATTTTAATCTGATACCCTGTACTTAAAGTGTTAAAGGGTATATTAATAATTAATAAGACAGATAGACTCCATCGATTATTTATATTCTTGATCAGAATCCAAAGTCTTGTCGATATAGACTTGTACATCTGTCTGGCTCTACGTATTGAACAACGCGATCTAGTCGACAACAACAGTTAGAAGCTTCTATAGTTAAATATTTAGCATTCTTTTGTGTGTGGTTTAGTTTATCTTGAATCAAACATTTTCTAATAAATTATCCAGTTACCCATTCGATGGGGCTACAGGGAATGTCGAAGTCCCAAGCAGCAGCGTTCTTTCTTGATTTTTCATATATATGTGCGAAATTAATTTTTAAATTTCTATTATACAATAAATTTCTCCATATCGTCAAGCCACAGTAGTCGTCGCCGTAACAAATGCTCTTCCATCAATAAAACTAAAAATAAGTGTATATATATATATACATATATATATCAAGAAGTATACACTTAGTTTGTCATGCTTATACTTAGTTACTTCAGGCACATCTAAGCGCTACGTTTACACGCAGAGAAAATTTATGGCACAAGCGGTGGGTAATCTTTACAACTTGAATATATACAAAAGAAAAGAGGCCAAAAACTTTTATTTTCTGTCATACGATTAAATATTTTTCACATTTGCTCGACCACACTAAAGTTTGCTTTAATTTTTATACCCTGTCTCAGAGGACCAAGAGTACACTAATGCGGAAAGAGCAGCTGAGGATATACAGAATGAAACACGGTAAACACCATATTCTTAAAAAACATCAAGATCTGTTCGTCGTTCGTATATGGTCTGGGAGACTATAAAAAATAGAACCACAAAACTTGTATATAAAATATATAGATTCGCTTGATTATCATGCAGTTAAAGTATTACATTTGAAGTATTTTACACGATGGCTACAATTTAAAAGTAAATATACAGACTGGAGAATTGCTTTACATTTATTAAAGTCTTCATTATATTCGCAAAATAGCAAAGCAAAGAAGATAAAAAATTATTGAAATTAATGGAAGACTATAATATCCACTACAACGAATATTTTGTTGCCTTTTAGTTGCATTAATTAAAATCCTGCGTTTTTAGCTAAGATTACCTCATTAAATGATTTTCTTACTAATGATGCTATTTGTAGTGCATACAACGCTATAAAAAGGTTTCCCTTTTCTTTGTTCTTTTTTATATTTCAGCAAATTGCTTTGGATGGATTACACAATTTACTGATTTTTACACATTTTCTATGTAATTGCAATTACTTCTCGTACCTGTTGTTAAAAATGCTCGCTTGGTTCTCTCTATCTCTCGCCTATTTTAACCATTCGAAAAATAAACTTGCTCCGCGCCCAGTTCCACTCATTTCTTACTTGGTTTCTTCACAGCCCAGCTCCATTGATAATGAATTACATGCTAATCAAGCCTTAGGGGTTGACTGTTGAATTTTGTTATTTTCGTTTAGGATTTTCATTCGCTTTTGTGCTTTTCACAGTCAAATGCAGGAGCAGAAGGACTCAGTTTGTAGCTTATTATTTGAATTTGCCCGTTGTTGGTTTTTTAACTTTGTTATTTCACGGTGTGTATCTAAGAAGAACCTGTGCTTTATAACTAAACACGCACATTTTTGGGTGTGACACTTTAATTTTGAGACAGTTTTCCTTCGGTCAGCAATGTAACGCAAGGACGAAGTGCGCATGGAAGAATGTATGTAAAGGTCAAGTTGTATATAATGATTATGCCGCATGTAAATATAAATTGTGGATTATTAATATTATTGCGGAATTTTAAATAATGTGATTTGTATATGATGTGGCAATATTTTCTATTAAATATTTGAGAACCTGTAAAAAGTTTTTAATTTAGTCAGAATACTGCTTTCAAATATTTATCTCTTGAACTGATTCATAGTCCTATAGTCTGAAATATTTTGTCTTTTTTTTGGCGTAGTAGAGTTACTAGGTTCTACATGGATTTAAGTTACTTTAACGGTTATGAGCTAAGCGTATAGTTTTCCCTACGGACGGACTGTCGGTCTAGCTTTGGGTTAAGTTTAATTAACCTTTTGCATTCTAGAGTACCATCCGTCCATACCATAAGGTGAAATGAATCAATCGTCTTATTTGCTCTTCGATGCACCTCTCACTATAGTCCGTCCAGAATTCGGTATCGAGGTTAGTGTATCTATAGTTTTTATAGTCTCGGTGCTCTAGGAACGTTA
Organism: Leucophenga maculata; assembly: GCA_035044805.1. Classification (NCBI taxonomy): domain Eukaryota; kingdom Metazoa; phylum Arthropoda; class Insecta; order Diptera; family Drosophilidae; genus Leucophenga; species Leucophenga maculata. The sequence continues at coordinate 1,987,307 of JAWNNP010000446.1, forward strand.
AAGACTTAGGTATGAACTTATTAAGATTATATTTTTATACTCTTACGTTAATTTTTACGATCTCTAACGATTTATTAATATATTTGTATTCATTCATTTCATCACCTGCTAAAACACTTGTTCAACGTGTTTAAGTGAAGCACATTTCTTTCCATACATTGCATATAATGACTTTGTAAATAACTTAATTAGCTTCCCTATTTCTATTTAAAAAGTTACGCAAATAACTTAACCAATTGAGCGCAATAATGCATTTATGAACGTCGTTTATCAAACCAAAAACCGGTAAGGGTTTGGGAAATATTGTAAATAAAACTTTGGACAAATAAATGTGTTTTGATTAAATGAAACACGACATTTTGTTTGCTAGACTATATATCTATTGTTTTTTTATTAGGGGGAATTATCATTTATAAAACATGCAGCCAATTGGTAAATACGAAATGCGACAGCTTCAATGCCGCACTCAATAAAACAATAACGATTTGGTTAGGTAGCATGTAATAGTTTGGCCAATAAAGCTAATACATTTATAATTTTGCAAATTTCAGTAGACAAACTTGTTGCATTTGCATAACGATAAGCTAAGCTGTTCATTGTGGAAGGCATTGAATTGAATTCAATTCAATTCAATTATAATGCAAAAGCAATATTGGGAACGCCCCCAGCGAAGGTTGCACAATTCGTGTAAATTTTCATAGTTTTTGTTCGACAATGCATGCAAGGAAATGTTGGTGATAAATCATCAATGAATTGCCTTTGAATAAAGAGTATTAAACTAACATTTAAAATTTTAACAAAATTTTTTTCAAATTTTATTCTCTTTGCTCTAAAGTGTACAAAAGTGGCAACGTCGACGACGACGACAAGTAAGACTACGTTTATTGATATTGTGCCTTTCTATACCGGATGCTGGCGTAGAAAAGAGGTACATACATATGTGTATATGCAATTATTATAATATACATATATATTGTCTAAACTATATAATATTTACATGCATATAAAAATTGGCGTGCTTATATTTATTTACAATATCCGAAATTCGCTAAAGCTGCTTATTTTTGTAGATTTAATTGAGTTCCTTTTAAAATTTACTTTTTTATTTTTATTTCTTTCATATTTAATGCCATGATCACATACGATTGAAAATTAGTACGCCTACATAAAAATATTCCAGCGGCCTACCTATCTGTTAGGCTGCCGGCGCTGCACCCACAATCGTTTTTCTGTTGGTAAACTTCTGTCATGGCTCACTTTTTTTTCGTAAAGACGTCTAAGAAAAAGCTGCAGTCACCAACACAAAACGCTAAACCTTTATTTTTGTAATGCAGTGAAACCTAGTCGAATGGAAACACAAAGCATTCTTCTCGCAATGCAACTTTAAATGGCTATTATTTTCTAAAAATTTGTACGCCACTAAAGGAGGTATTTAAAAAATTAACCTTTTTTCGAATTTAAAAATCCCAATATCTTGAGGGTTGTGATTCCGACCAATGCTTACTATAGTTTCGGTCCACCGTATTCGCCCTTCATTTGCTCATTCTCAACCTCTTGGTGTCGTTTCTTAGCCAACAGTTTCGCTCCTTGCTTCTGGCAGACGACAGTTTTTCAATGTCCAACGTCCTAATGAAATTTGTGGCAATGATTTGTTTTATATTGTTCGCCCAATTCTATGATCTTCTCACAAAAGCATTACGGTAAGCAATTCAATCATCTGGAGTGGGCTGAAGATTATGCGATTTGAATTCAAGTAATTTGCATATTTTCTGTATAGATTTCTGGAATAAACTCACTATGGGCGCAATTAACTAATAAGTGTGTGCAAATGTATGTAACTGGCAGAAGGAGGCGAGACAAACAAAACAGAGTTTATATAATCATTAGAACTCAAGTCAATATAAAAATAAAAATTCCAACTTTGAATATTTAGTCGCTAATATTACTTAGTTGTATTCAATGTACAATGCACTAATCCTACAAAACCCTATCCCTATGTTTTGGTAGCTGTGGTTTTATATATTAAAAGCGCATTGCTCAGGATTCTACAAAACTACCCGAAATCACAATTGAATATAATTTACATACTAATTAAGCTAATTTGTTGATATTTGTTAAATTTTAAAATTTAATTGCAAAAAAGTCAAAATATTTTAGTGGTATTCGTTTTTGCATCAATGTAGATTTCACTGTACTTTTCAAATCGTTGGCTTTCTATGATTTCTATACATGTATTTAGTATTTCTCTTTTACATTAGCTAAATAAATGCGTGGTCGTTTCTAGATGTTCATCTATAATACAATCATATAGACTGTACACACATGTATATATCCCACCCGGTTGCTCCTCGCCTGCCATTATATTCATTACTATGAGGCTCTTCTTTAGCTATTGATTGAAGCGTCTTTTAAAATTATTGATTGAATATTTCCGCTTTTCTTTTCAGTTTTTCCTTCGAATTATTGTTTTTATTTTTTTCTTATGCATTTCCTTTGCCACGTTTTCACAATCATCCGCCACTTTATTGTGTGCCTTCGCTGCCCTCAACTAGTGCACTAAGCTTTGATTTTATAATTCTTATTATACATATACTATATATTTTTATACATATATTATATATGTCAATACATTTTGGTTCTATGTTAAGGCCTTTGATGGAATTCACTTTATAATTTAATAATTTTGGTTAATTTAAATTGACTAATTTGTGTTTTTTCTTTAATTTTTCTATGAAATATTTTTCATTCAACATTGAGTTCATTAATTGAAACTGTTAAACAATTTAATTTTACATTTTGTGCAGCAGCAAATATCACTTATAAGCATTCTCGATATTCTTTGTCCATACTGGTTCGATTTGAACCCAACTGGCCAACGAACCGCTAGTAACTTGTTTGCTTGTGGCTTGTGATATTTTCTTCTTCATAGTGGAGTCGAGTTTTTTGTTATTTCTATTTTTTTTTAATAGATTTGCTTGCTGTTCAATTTCAGACTAATAAACTGAATATAACAACATCAACGGTGGCTACAGCAGTAGAACGTGTGCCACCAATTGGCGGCTATCAGTGGCCAGCCGATCAGACACCTGGCGTTATGGGTCTTAAGAATCATGGTAACACTTGTTTCATGAATGCGGTTTTACAATGTTTGAGTCATACGGATATACTGGCCGAATATTTTGTATTGGATCAATACAAGGTTAGTGAGATAGTAGTTGTTGTTGTTCTGGTCGAAAAATATTTCATTTTTACTTTTGTGTTACAGGTCGATTTAAAGCGACGGAATAAAATAAACTCACGAAAATTCGGTACAAAAGGCGAACTAACCGAGCAATTAGCGAATGTGCTTAAGGCATTGTGGACATGCAAGAACGAAAGCGATCACAGCACGGGCTTTAAGGTATGTAACTAGATATTTCCGATTTACCATATACACTCAGCAAAATTTAGTTAAATAGGGCAATCATAAAATGTTAATTTTTTAACCTTGGAACGATTTTGCAATGAACATCTGAAATTATTGACATTGTTCAGTCGAGCGGGCTCAACTAAAGTATATACATATATTCTTCAGCGTTAGAAGAGCAGTCGATCTAGCCATATTCGCCTGACTGTCACTCTAATTGTGAATAAGGCATCTATTCAAAAAATGACAACAATTAGCCAAAAAGTTAATGCCACTGATATTAATTTTGTATGAAAATTAAATAGAATATCACACCAAACAGATTCGATTTATGAACTTTAAACAATGAAGGGAATATCCACAATCTGTTGCAATAAGTAAAAAACACTAGTTTACTTCACAAATCATTTCATTGATTAATTTAAAGTAACTGCCTTTAATTGAATATCGCATTTTGACTAATTTTGAAATTAAAATAAAATATGAAATAATTGTTGAATTTATTTTTAAAATTAACCGTGCGGTTTCAACCGAATTTCGCTGAGTGTAATACATATTAAACTAAACTAATTTTATTTTGTATAATCTTGCAGGCGGTTGTTGAACGCTATGGCTCTCAATATCGCAGCTCAACACAGCACGATGCACAAGAGTTTCTCTTTTGGCTGCTGGACAAGGTGCACGAGGATCTAAATACTGCAACAAAACGACGTTATAAGAGCGTTAAGGTAGCTGTCTAAATTATTCAAGTGCATACTCAATATAAAGCCAAATTTTTTTGTAATATATTCTCAATTTGTTTAACCTCTCCAGTCAGGTTTATTTTATTTATTTGCAATTTATTGTGTGATAATTTATATAAAGTCACTGAATTATTTTCTTTGTTCAAGACCTGTTTACGCTTTAGAAGTATTTGATAAGCGTTATGCCGAACAACAAGCCTAAGTTTTAATAAGCAAACTTTTTTTATAGCTTACTTACATACATGTGTGTAATCTTTTGTTAATATATTTTTTTTATAAGTTACCTAATATTTATGTAATATAAGAGTAAATTTGCAAAGCTATTATTTTATCAGTTTAGCTGCGATTCAATGTAAAAAAAAAGATTTCCGTTGACTTTCGATAAGATAATTTAATTGAAAACATGACTTGGCAATAGAGTGCTGCACGCCTAACCGGCAGCACGCCTACATACCTAAACGTGTTGAACAATTTTATGGCGCGCTTATATAAGATAACAAATGGTTGCTCAAATAACAAATGTTCAGTTCTAACAAATTATTTAATTTTATGTTTTACTTTTGTTTTTTTTAGAATACATATGGCCGTCCAGATGAGGTGTTAGCTGCCGAGACATTGGCCAATCATATACGCTGCAATAATTCATTTGTACAGGCGGTTTTCCAGGCTCAATTCCGTTCTTCTTTAACCTGTCCACGCTGCGAGAAACAATCAAATACCTTCGATCCGTTTCACTGTATCTCGGTACAGTTGCCGCAGCTTACACAACAGACAATTTTTGTGACGGTTGTGTACATGAAGCAGAAGCCGCGTCAGATGCGCATGGGTCTGAAGGTGCCCGCTGGTTCGCCCATAGTTGCATTACGTGAACAGTTGCAGTTTGATACCGGCATTGCAATGGATTGTATGGTACTTTTAGATTTGAATAAAGATGGATTTACGCGAGTTTTCTATGATACACAACCTATTGAGACGCTCAAAGGCATTGAAACTATTTATTGCATTGAGGTACCCGAAACGAAACAAACGAGCGCTGCCGTACAGGCAAGCGAAGCAAAAATACCAACTGCGTCAGTAGCTTCGCCATCAGAAGTCGCTGTGCCTATGCCAAAAGTTACAGCTGCAGCAACACATGCTACAGATCTGTTGCTATTAGTGGCCAACGTGCATAAAAAGAAGAAAAAGCCAGATGCACCAAAGGCTGATGGCGGTGCGCCGTCAACTATTGAAAATGCCGTCGAATACATATACGAACGCTTTGGAGCGCCATTTAGCATGAAAGCACCTCGCGATTGCTCGTATGTGGAATTGCAAAAGAAAATGTTGCGAGAAATGTCAGCGTTATTGAAGCCGGAAGTTTTTTCGTACACTACACCACTGACGAATATGTTTCAGATACGCCTGCAAGATCCATCTGCAGATCCTGATACATATTTGGAGCAAGTTGAACATCCATTACTAACTGAAATGATTGATTTGGCGCTATCTGTTTTATCCAGCGAAGCAGGACCGCCACATATAAAATTGTTGCTTGAGTGGAGCACACCAGAAGAGCATTTTATAGATATATCCAGTGCAGAGCCAGTGGTTGAGCACGAAAGTGTTGCACGTTTAAGTGCCAGCAAACCCAATGACACAACGTCACTTTCTTTGGAACAATGTCTGGAACATTACACTAAAGCCGAAACGCTCAGTGCTGAAGATGCTTGGCGTTGTCCACACTGTCAACAGTATTTGCCCGTAGTGAAAACGTTGGGTCTCTGGTCGTTACCGGATATACTTGTGGTGCATTTTAAGCGATTCCGTCAGCATCAGGAAAAAGGACAACAGGCGGCAAAGTTGACTACTATGGTGAAGTTTCCACTGAATGCGTTCGATATGTCACCGCATTTGGCACGCGGTATAAATGGCGAGAATAATACACTAGGTTTGGATGCCACTGCATCCGGCCCAAATTATCGGCCCAGTCCGTGGAAGAAAACACGAAGCGGTGATTCACGCTCATCCACTCTAAATTCACGCACGGAACAAAAGGATACGCGCTATGATCTGTATGCAGTTTGTTATCATCAGGGCGACACCTTGGAGACGGGTCACTACACGGCCGCATGCAAGAACCCATACGATCGACAGTGGTACAAATTCGATGATCAACGTGTCTCAAAGGTGCCCGATGATGCAATTCAAGAGGAAATAATTAATAATGAAGCTTATATGCTGTTTTATCAACGACGAACTCCCGATACGGCTGAGTGTTCGGGCTCAAGCTCCAATTCGGGTGATCATTGGGTTGCGCGCATAGCGCCACCTCCAATCACAACAACTTACAAAGAAAAGGCTCAGGATAAACTGGAAGTACAAAAACTTATTAGCACAACAACAGAGACAGATGAAGAGCTAGAGAAGGAGAGATTGCAGTCCAAACCAGTTGAAATACCCAAAGTTTGCAGTGAAATTGAACAAGGTACTTGGTATATTAATTTTATATATGTATAACTTATATTAACCAAATTTATTTTAACAGAAAAAACTGTGAATGATTCAGCTAATGAAACGCTTACTCAGGCGGTTGTGATTAAAACAAATACGGACAAACGTGAACTGGTAAACATCGAGGAACTAGATTTCGCCGATGCAGATGTAACGACAGAAGACGATAATGTTGTAGCAAATGATACGAACAGCACGGTAGAAACTGTGGATACAGACAAAGAAAATATAACCAATATCAGCACAGACGATAATGCCATATTCGTTATGGATGAAGATTGTGCTACGCATGAAGTAGCATTGAAACCAACGCAGCCACAGAAACAGAACAGCGACGATAAATTAGATGATGCACCAACAATTATTTCCACCACCGCAATGGTATTATTGCCCGTGACACAGCCGTGTATAGAGGAGGTACACTGTGTTGACAACGCATTGTTGTCCAATGGCCAAATTTCGCCACATGACATCAAATCGCATTCCGCTTCGAATACATCCAGCGCTGCATCGTCCTCCTCGTCGCTATCATCATCGCCCCAGATGATTATATCTGTTAACGCAGCTTCGTCGCTGCAATCGAAACTAAATGGACATGGTGCAGTATCAACCATAGTTGCCAGCCGGAATGGTTCGCACAAGGAGCTACAGCAGCTTTCGTCAAGCTTAAAGAGCCACACGGGCAGTATGAATGGCACACCATGCGATTTATCGCGGCATTATCTACACAATCATCATCACCAACAGCAGCAGCACAACTGGCATGGTTCGCGTTCAAGCGTCTCCGCAGTGGAGAATGCAACACAGCAGATGCAACGGCAACAAACAAGCTTAAAACTGAGACATTCCTTTTCGACGAGCTCCAATTACAAATTGCGTGAATGTAGCGAAACGCTGTCGTCATTGTTGCGCAACTCGGCAAACACATGCAGCAAGGATACGCTACTTTTTATTGATCAGCAAAATCACCATCATGGCAGTCTAATTGAAGATGAAAGTGATTCATATATGGGACGTTCACTATGGGTAAGTTATTTTCAAGAAAAAGCTTATTATACATATGATAATTTCTAACTATATTGTTTTTATATCGCTCTCAGATCTCGCCAGTAACGCCCCATAAACTCATTACTGTTTCGCCGAAAAACTGAAGAACCGCCTTTCTACAATCGGCCGCTAAAAGCTCACACATTTAATTATTCATTGAAAGACATGGCGTAGGCGGCGCTTAGCGAATTATCGCTTATTTATATTTTTAAAGTATATGTGTTTCTTTAGATATTAAGTTCATCAAGTTCGTGTTTATAAACATTTTATATACTTCTATATATACATATATATATATATATATATATATATACAATATACATACATATAAGTAATCTATGTTAAGTGCTCGCCATTAAGCTAAAAGTTGAAAATTTACTTTATATATTTAAAAAATAAATGCATATATCTACATACGAAAATAAGCAACATATAAAAATGAATCAGATATATACGATTGCCTATTTACATGGATAACTATTGAAAGTAAATATACGTATATATTATACATTTATATAAGGGCAGTACTTGCAAGTTAAACGTGTTGAAGCAATTATTAAGCACATTTAAATGTCAAAAAATAATAATAAATAAAATAAGTTATTTATTACTAAAGTATTTTAACTATTAAACTGAATGTTCATTGTTGAAACATTAGAAACAAAAAAGAAAAAGTAGTAAGAGAAATAAATATTTATTACTTTATATAAGAAATTAAATTTTTACTGAAAAACTTTTTGCATATTGTAAACTTCAATTAACATAAAATATAACATAGAACGTGTACTCGATAAAGCTAAAAGCGTGAAAGCAATTTTAAATGTATTTTTATTTTTGTTTTACAACTTATAATATTTGTTATTATTTGTTTAAATTATGTTTTAAATTTCTGCATAAGTTTTTACAATAACAAACGAACGAGTAAAGTACAATTATTGTTTTGTTTATTTTGATTTAAGTTATGTATTGACATATCCTATATGTGAGCAATCATGAAACCAAGTTTTATATTTAGCTTATATGGATATAATATATATTACAATGTTCAGTTCTCAAGACACTTGACATAATTGGTACTAAATATTGTCTATGTTTGTATAATTAAGCGTTATTTTAAACCTATAATTAAAAAAATGCAATGATCTGTAAGCGCAAGCAAAACTATGAAACCAAATGCAAAAGTTTAAAGACTCTCAAATCTCTCTGTTTATCAAATTGAAATAAACTTGCTATGAAGCAAACTAAAAATGTATGTGAAAAAAGAAATTATTATACATATAAAAATATAAAATATACCTATGTGAAATTGTTGAGAATGATGTATTCTATGTATATTGTGTAAGCTGAAAAATGATGGTGAATAAACTATTATATGTATGAAATCTATATATATACTCGTATAATATAATAAGGAACGTTTATATATATGTATATTTATATATATAAATAAATATATTTATATATATATATATTTATATATATATATATAAATATATTTATATATTCATATATATATATATATGTATATATAAATATATATATGTATATATATATATAAATATATATATGTATATATATATATAAATATATATATATGTATATATATATATGAAAATATTTATATATATATATATATATATATATAATATTTTTATATATATGTATATACATATATATATGTATATATATATATATATATATATGTATATATATATATATATATACATATATATATAAATATATTTATATATATATATAAATATATATATATATATATATATATATATATATATATATATATTATATATATATATATATATATATATATATATATATATATATATATATATATATATATATAAATATATTTATATATATATAGAGTGTAGGAGAAAAACGCCGCCTATCAAACTCGGCAGTCGGGCGCATCGCAAGCTGTAAGAAGTGATATAGTCCATGACTGTGATATAAGTCTTGTTTCAACCCTTTATAAAATTCTGTCGTGCGCACTGATTGTGTGGCTTCAAATCAAATAGGTAGACCAGCGAATAAATATACATAATACTTCAAATCCTGGAGAGTATCCGTGAGTTTAAAAAAAAGATTGTCTAATACTGCTTCAAAGATATGAACGTCTTGCTCCTGCATTATGATGCCCGTCCACATGTTACAGTGCCGGTCAAAACATATTTGGAAACATTCCATTGGGAAGTCTTACCCTAGCCTACGTAATGAACTTCTGATTTTCACTTGTTTCGATCAATAAACAGTACTTCTCCTCATACTATTTGCGAATAGCCTCAAAAGATGAAACAGTCTACCGATGCGGAAGATTTTGACGATGGATTTCGACTACCTTAGACCTAATTGATTCTGCAGTCCTAGGCCCATTCCAATTTTGAACACCTAAATTAAAAAGAAGATATGAATGTACTTACATATCGGGGATTTTCATGGTGCCATGCTTTTGTAAGCTCTCGCTGGCGAATTCACTCAAAAGAAAAGACAGCACAAAACACGCTTTCACTCAATTCGAACGAAGAAAAGCTAAAAAGCTTTCTTCGACTTTCTACATTATGTTGTGTTGCTGCTGCTCTCGACACACATTCTTTGAGTCAAGCTGGTTCTGAAGATCGACTTCACCAAGCAGCAAAGACTACGCGGCAGGTTCAACGTTTGCTGCTTGCATGCTTCGTATTTAGTACAACTGCTGCACTTGACGAGAAACGTTTATACACGGAAAGAAAATATAAATATTCAATTGTTGAATGCAAGGAAAAAAATATTTGGTGCAAAGCATTCATGAATTAGTTTTTTATTAAAAACAAAAAAAAAAAAAAAAAAAGTACTCAATTTTAGTGCAGTGTAATACAAAGTGTGTGCAAAAAGTCAACGTACAACATGGATTACCGTTTGCTTGTGGTACGTTTCCAGCTTAAGAACTCTGTAAAGCGGTGTTACTTGTTTTTACAATTTAAAGCAAACAATTTCCGCTGGAAAATTCTTAAGTGACAGGAAAAACAAGTCATCAACATAGACGACAGCGACGACGACACGGCAACGACTAGATTAGATGACACAGCTAGAGCATGCAAAGTGTGTTAAAATGATTTATAACGCGTTGCTGACATGGCTGCCTGAATGGCCAAGAATTGTGTTAAATATTCAACTTGCATTTTATTTACGTAAATGAAAAGTTGAGACGGCGCATGCAAGTATGCAGCACAGCAAGTGCAGCAAGTTTGTGACTTAAGTCTTTAGTTTTTCTGACTTCTTTTTTCTTGCGAAAATTAGTTGTTTTTGTTTTTTTTAAATTATTTTTTCTTCACATCAGTTCAAATATATTTTATTCACAGCTAAACACATAATTGTAATGTACAGTTATACATGTTTATAAAGATAGAACATGTTCTTGCTCACATGCTAATGAATTAAACTAACGAAGCATTGAGTTTTCGCTCCGCTCTATCTTCTTCCATATGCTAGCTGTGAGGCCAATGGGAGCCAAGCGAGCCAACAACTTTCCCGTTAACTAAAAAGTATCTAGAACAATTTTGCGCATAGATTTTTTAACGGCACTGCTTGCTTATGAACATTTAAACACAAGCCAGACTGGAATAGTGCAAAAATAAATAATAATCTATTCAATTATAAACTTATGTAAATTTTATTATATTTAGTAATTTTGCATCTTCTAGGAAAGTGGTGGTAAAAGTAAATGTACGATTATAAATAAAAATATTTAATTAATTAATGACCAAAAATGTAAATATCCACACAAAGAAGTTAAAAAAGAAACATTCATAATTAAATACATAAGAATTCGGTTAAAGTCTAACCAAAAAAATTTAAATATAAAAAAAGCAATCCAGACCAATAATAAATGGCAGCAGCGTTTCGAATGAAATCGATTCAACTACAATGAAGCACTTATACCCTTCCAATGTGTATCAATTTGTATAAATTCATTAAGTTTCACAGTTATGCTAGTATTTTGATATGATTTTCTGTTGCTTAACATAAAGAAATAAGCATTGAAATCGTTTTCTAGTGCTTATAAGGTATTAGGTTATTAGATAATTTTTCTAGATACTCTAATTTCATTTATCTCTTAAAGTCTACAAGTTTTCGTTGATCATACACACAACAAATAAACAGGCAGATAGCCGTACATATCTAGATCGAATTTACACAAATTTAATATACTCTTTTACCCAATGGCTACAGAATATAACACAAGAAGGTTAAATACTCTTCTCATTTTTCTTTTATAGCCATATACAATTGAACCATGAGTAAAAATGTGTGAAAAAGTTCTAAACGTGACCAAACATGCAGAAATCATCACAATATGATGAACCCACTGTTGGTGGAATTCAATAAAATAAAAAAAACTATATGTGGGAGCTATTCATTTGGATATGGTAGAATGACTGGCAATAACGAGCTGATCAGAAATACAATATAAATAAGTAGACTTTATGGAGTCTTAGATATTTTCCTGCTTTTGGGATGAACAATGCGTCTTTTACTGCGTTTCAAAATTGAAAACTAACTGATTAAGCGTTTGGAGCCGCCTCCAAGTGGATCACTTTATCAAACTTCTATTCTGCAATAACAAACTCCAACATCTCCTTTACTTCATAACAAACTTTCCAGACAATGTATTAAGGTCTGCTTTACACTCTCTGTAAAGGGTATAATAAAAACCAAATACAAAATTGAAAGCAAACAAGTAAAACAAGAACAACAAACCTTACGTTGACCCAATTACGTACGGTTTTGTTTTCGGAATGCAAAGTGCCAGCGAGACCCGTGTGGTAAAGAGCAGAGCGAAACATATCAAGAAAGCAAAGAAATGAGTCTGCAGTCTTTGCTTTAGACTCCGCTCTTAACACGCTGAAACGCACACCCGCATCTGAAGGGGCTGAGCAGCTGGTGGCATAACACAATACAGAGAGATGACTACTGAAGTGGAGAAGAACAAAAAAATAGAAAGCTATAGTGACTCTTACTTTAAACAATGTTATTGTAGATATAAAGAACGAAAGTACGAATAAAGAAAACTTCGAATGTCACCCACCAATTAATTTACATAGAATTCACAGCCAACACTTTTCATTTCATTGTCAAATTTCAGCCGAAAAAATGCTTCTCTAAAAATATAATTAGATATAATTATTGGTTTCATGGAAGAGCGAAAGTTTTCTTTTTTATATATATTAAAAAGAAAAAAAATAATTATTTAAAAATACGCATGTTAATGGTTTCGGTTCGAAAGTCTGTGTTCAAGAATCAACAATAAAATGTCCATTCAAAGTTTAGAAGAAAGCATAAAATGTTAGATAAATAAATGAAGCCGTTGTTGTTGATGTTAAATAAGCTCAAGATGCTTAAGACTGTGCTTGCGTTCACATCTTGAATTAGTCAACTTTCGCCATTCATAAATGATTGGACATTATATCTATATACTACATACATTTCTACTTATACAAATGCATGAAAAACTAACTAATACAAAGGGTCAATTGTGCGCGAAACCATGACAAAAGTCACACTTTGGCTGACAGTCGGCGATTGACTTCCCGGAACGTAATAATAAAGATGTTTCTCCATGGTTTTAGATTCAATTTTGCTTTTAAATTTTTAGAAAACTTCATTTATCTTTTCAACTAGATGCTTGTTAAAAAGATAAATAAAGTAACTAGTTTCGCGTGTTTTAATTATGTTTTATTGATATTCAGTTCATCCAAACACTATTTTAAAATTTCCAAATTCATTTCGTACTATTTTGTTCCACAGAAAATTCTCAGCTTCTTGTTGCTCTCCTTCCTAACGACGGTGGCTCCACAAACCCAAACTGATTACGGCGAAGAGCCACCGGAGGGCTATTATGCTTTCGTTGAGTCACCAAATGCTGTACCGCCCAAGGTGCGACCACCGCCTTATACCTTTGTCAATGCGGAGTGCAAGAACATAGCGGGTGGCAAGAAATCCGCAGTGTCTGTGCACAATATTTGCGGCGACTTGAACAAGGGACAAATACCGAAGAATCCGTTGGGTCAGAATGTGCTCGGTGAACCGTATCCTTTGTAAGTTTGATTTGTATGGTTTCTGCTAAAGATAAAAATCTATAAAGTTTCTATACAATTTAATAGCGAACTAATACGCAATCAAACGTTGAAGTTCCTCTCTAAAACACTGCCCGTACTCAAGGCCGATGACACACTACCCAAAGTGACACAGATTATACGCGATGAACCGGTAGAGCAGCTGGATAGTAACAATATCGACCGTCATTATGCAACAACTCGCTCGAAGCGTAATGTTGTAACAAAACCACGACCAGGAAAGGAGGCACATGATTTCAGCTATTTTGATCCGGCGCTAGATGAAGAAGAACGTGAACAACGACGCGCTGTGGAAGAGCGCAAACCGCGCAAATTTTGTGACGGTGGCGGTGTGTAAGTAAACTACAAAATCCGTTTAGAAATTTGCGTCCACTACTCTAACATATATTCATTCGTACAGCTTCTGCACACTTTATCGTGCCATACAGGGTGAATCCGCTGTAACTGCACCCAATTCAGCCGCGGTTCCAACTGCTGAACGTCGCGAAGAAATAGGTCCAATACGTTACGAAGGTCCACCCACGCCATGTCCAGCCAAGGTGGAATACGCTACACCAGTTTTCGCTAAGAACTATCAAGGTGCTTGGCGCTATGTTGTACAAATTCCATACGAAGGATACTTTACACAAACCGTTGAGGTTACACGCTGCATTCAAGCACGTTGTCACTATTTAGATGGCGGCTGTCTATCTTCACCACGCTGGGTGAGCCTGCTTGTCGCTGAAATTTTCTATCCAAATGCCGAGGATACTGTGCCCACAACTTCAACAACCACACAAGCGCCTTCGGTGCAGGACTTCCAGGCCTATCAACAATATTTGCAAAAACGCGCCGGAGTTGCTACTGCTTCTGATGGTACAACACACGGCAATGCCGCTGCAAATGGCACGGATGCACATTGTGATGGTCATGACGAGATTGGTTGCTTCCAGGTACGCCTATACTACGATTGGTTTTTGATACCCGGATCATGCAAATGTTGGCGTCCGGACTACTTTGCCAAATATGTGCGCAGAAAGTCGGTAGCCGATTTGTAAACAATTTCGAGATTCCAATTGTGCGACACGTTGACATGGCAATAAACTAAACATTTTCAAGCCCCTACTATAAAATAATTTAGAGAGTTAAGCCTATAAATTTAAGAAATAACTTTTCGAAATTTGCATTCTTGAAATCCAATAATAGATTATGCATGTAAATTGTATCAGAGTCTAACTAGGATTTCAGAGAGTTTAAAATTCGTATTTCAATATAATTATGCGATATTATTTCTTAGTTTAAGTATTTACCCAGTGAACCATATATGTATGTACACAATATCTCTGACTGACTTTTTGAAAACGGTTAATAAATATTTTACTTTAGAGAAAAAACTAAACGCAACATGAGGTGCTCAACTGTATTATACTACGGCTATATCGGATAAAACTTATTTCCAATACATTATCTTAAATTTTACGAATGTGATTAACTGGAACTAGTAGATTTAGTCCGAAACAATTGGGTTTTAAGACACCAGCTTAAGTTCATTGGGGTACTCAACTATGACGGTGGTTCTTAAAAGTATTTATTCACACTGACTGAATATCAGCGGCAATCTTTGACCTTTAGCGAATGAATGTCAGATAACCTTGCTTTATTCCGGCTAACAGTTTTATGCAAAAATGATAAATCAAGAACAAATATAACAAACAAGAATATGTATTTAAAAAAAATTAATTTTACCCAATGGGCATACCCCAAGGCTTTTATTATAGGGTATAGCCCAAGGGATATAGGAAAAGGCCAAAAAAGCTGAAAATTGAGAATAGAAGATATCGAGTAAAAATTGAGTTTACACTAAAATTTAAAAAAGATTGGTACTACTTTCATTTAATTTTTTTTGTATATTATAAAAAATCTTCTAGCCTATCCTTCATGGCTTTACCACCAGTTATGGATAGGCTAGTCATCAGTTCGCCGCAGGTCGGAACATCTTATTATAAACAATGCTACGTGAGCTTTTAGATAGTAATCTCGAGAGAAAGAAAGACTCCTTGTCAGACGAAAGAAGTTGGGCATTCTCCATTTAGTCGGTTATAAAATTCTGTCGGTTATAAAATTGCACTAATAGGACTTCAGTGTGATTTCTGACCAAAAAGTGGATCAGTGACCAGGAAAGACTAGTGAATTTAACAAAGCCACACACACCACCTATTTTTCGATTATAAAGATGCTTTCGACACGCTCACAAAAAGTCTGTGACAAATAGTGGGCGTAGGAGCGCAACCTGAGTCCACTAGTATAACATATACATATATGACACACGCACTGTAAAAGTGTATTAGCTCAACTTAAGACCAAAAATAAAAAATTTAAGCAATTTAAGCCTCCATAAAGAAACACACAGCCAAACGAACGATTACAGCTAAAACGATTCGGTTAGTACCCCTGATCAGGATTATATACATATATATTTTCTAGTTGGCGTGCTCGATGCTCGGTTGCAAATATTTTGACTTAATAATAGTACAATTCAAAATTTATGTTAAAAATATGCAAACGAAAACTTATACGCTCCATAACCTGTCGACGCATCTACTTCGGACGCACGTTCCAAGTTTCAACAACTTGCTCGATGCGATTCAGTATCGTTTGCTCCGTTGCAGTAGTCGTACCGCTGTGTCGCGTGCTGTTTTGCAATTGATCTGATGCTGAGCATAAGATACATAGATCGAATGTCGAAGTCTACCAATGAATTAAACTGTGCAGAACGCAATCTCGTGCCGTGACAGAAATTACCGCTGGATGACTGAGCAAAACGAAACAAGGAATATACAAAGTTGGGCAGACAGAAGATAAACAGAGAGACAGAGAGAGGGAGTCATGTAGACGGCCTTAAAACTAGATTCTTACCTTGCCAAATGCCACTCGCGCGATATTGTATCTTCGACTTGACTTCACTCTTCGTGGGTAGTTTGCAGAGAAATGACACGACGCTTTGCATGATCTTTTAAAAATAGATTCATTTACTTTTGGTGCTGCATTCCAATTAAGCAGCAATACTATTTGATTGTACGGATTGCAAATGCGAACACGTCTTTGTGACAACTAAGTAATTTTCATGCAGCAAAATAAAAAAATTAAGAAGTAATCATAACATAAATTCGATTACACAATTTTCCGCGAGTTAAACCCATATTAAAAAACCGCTAAACTGAAGGAGAGAAAGAAAAATAAAAAAAAATAAACAAGTAAGAATATTTTTATCGACATTACTGACTTTAGGATACCCTCAGTTTATATTTGAAACTTCGGTTACAGTGAAAAACAATAAATACGTCTTGTGGTAGTTAAAGGTTGAAGATAACTTCGTCCGTAACGTGTTAACGTAAGTTTCTTGGTGCAAAAGGACACGCGCTGCGATATTTTCAAATTCCCTTGATTTTGAATAAAAAGGCTTCAGAGAGACAAATGTGACTTGTTGTTGTTTAGAAACCTAAGTTCCAACATAAACAATATCCCTTTCTCAACAAAATATGCGCAGGGTATAAAAATGTATCTTGTTTGAGCAGCCTTCGGCTAAATCAGGTTTGTGTCGTTAGTTTTTTTTCCTCTTTGCTTTACACACGCAGCTTCTTTGGATTTCGCGCGGCTGGTCCCATAAATATTTAGATTTAATTGAACTGCTGAAGTTGCGCTTATAAATTTCTTAGTTTACCCTATAAAGTTTTTCATGCTATTAATGAAATATATCTCAAATTTAATATTAAAACTGCATAAATCTATATGCGTGTGTGTGATTTTCTTTGCTGGAATTTGTGTCACAAATTTTGGTATTATGCAAATTTTTAAAGATTTCGTTGTTACTCTTCATAAATAATTAATTAGTTGTTGCGTGGGAAGAGTTTAAACAAAGCAAAACCAAGCATTGTGCTACATTATAAAGAAAAATAAACTTTTCACAATTTGATAGAATTGAAGTTTAACAATGAAGAGATTATTACGGCGGTAAACAAGTATAATACAAACTAATTTATTTTAAAACGCTTGCACTTCAGTTAATATTTATAAGATTGTTTCTTTTTTTTGGTGTTTTAGTTACGTATGCCACTAAAATTTTAGCTGCCTCTAACAAACTCTCTCGCAACAGCATGAACGGCCTTTGCAGTAACAACAGTTCCCATCATTACAATAACCCACATTCATCCAGCGCACTGGATGCACTGCCCAAACAATTTGTGCTCTCCATGAAGAAACTCTTCGATATTTTAGACGATCGACATAGCGGCTATGTAAAACTCTTAGATATCGAAAAGGGTTGGGAGGATGATGGTTCTAAAGGACTTCCTCGTGGTGTTATCGAATCATTGCGGAAAGTGACACCACCAAGTGGATTGCTCTCTTTTGAAAGATTTTGTGCGGGCTTGAAGCTTTGTTTGCTGCGCAATCAAAAACCCGACGAATGTATCGCTGACGGTGCAGTAACAACAACACCAACTAAATCTCTAAAAAAAACACAAATGCATCCACACCGTGCCATTAGTATGCCTCAATTGAGTCCCGACTCGGAAGTTGACGCAGATTTTTTAACGCACGCTTCCGTGAATTCCGTTTATAACTCCCCGCCGCCGCCACCAAAACCACCACGCGCATCGGCGTCAGTGAACGTCACCGGTTTGCTCTTACCGCCAAATCAGTCCAATGTTAGTGGTAAGAGTAATTTGGACAAAACTGAAATACGTAATGCGCTGCAAAACTGGCAGATGAATTTGCTATTAGGCGAAGTGGATGGCAAAGGTAAAAGAAATGTGCAACTCGATTACCGCGGCTCAGCAGATGGTGGTTCGTCGTCCACGACGGATAGCGCCGCTTCTGGTGTGGCTGCATCTAAGAAGAGTATAAACAAACGGCGCGAACCACGAAGACACACGCTGCAGAATGGAATCGACTATAATATGTTGAAGCGATTGAAACAGTATGAGGAGGAACGAGAGTTGTTGCTACTCGGATTAAATGGTGTGGAGAAAGCGCGCGACTGGTATATGCAAAAGGTGTTGAATGTACAGGAAAAAATTAAGTATTTTGGACGCCTGGGTACAAATTTCGTAAGTGATGTCAACTTGTGTTTATGTATCTATTTAAAACATTTTGTTTTCCGTTATTTAAAAGGAGCAATACTCGGAGGTGCAACAAGAGCGTCTGAATTTTCAGCGGGCAAGAGTATTCGAAGTCAATCATAGTCTGTCGAATATGGTGAACAGTTGGGAACGTGGTGTCTACCCACAGCACATAAATCTAGCCATACGAACAACAAATCAGACACTTCCGACGTCACCCCAGCATCACCAGTATCACAAGCGATATTTGTCTGGCATTGGACTAAGCCCTCTTGCTGATGAGCATGCCCTTCTCAATGAAAGACTTCGAAAACTGGCCATCGAATTGAATGCGAAGAGTGAACGTATTGCTTTGTTAGAAAGGGAAATGCAGCAACACACGGCAGCTGTTTCCAGTTTTGTGCTTAGCCAGCCGTCACCGGCCAGTCAATCATCCGGTGGATTAGGTGATGCTGATGTAGTCTACTGAATAAATCGATTAAAGTTTTATATATATAAGTAACATTTGATTATATTAGAACTTCAAAATACAATACACGGCACGCGTTTAAACACTATTACTGAGGATTTGGAAATCTTCTCATGTACTTGTTTAGCTGCTTGTAGTTGAGGTTGTTGCCTGGAGTTACAATGCCTTTGCTCTCAGTCTTCTTGGCCTCGAACTTTCGGTCCATGTAGAATTTGTAGCAACGCTGAAATTGATTAATTTCCTTGTTGCAGTACTTCTCCACAAATTCATTGTCTTTAAGGCAGGCAAACAGGACGCCCATTTCTTGCAGACAGGCTACATCAGAACCGGAGTCTGCTTTACCGCTAACAGTATTCTTGAGACGAAGCGGCAAAATCTCTTGAAACGGCACATCGTTTTCTTTTTGTGGTGCACGGCCACGCGCAGTGAGTACAGCAGTTGGCACACGCATCTATATAAACAATTGGTTATTAAGTATTAATTGACAAATACGTCAAAAAAGACTCACTTTGTTATTACAATAGCTACTAGCACGTTACGTCAAAGCACAGCTGTTGGTGAGTTGTGAAAGCCTGCTAACTTACAATAGAAAATATTTCACGCAAGTTGGCATCCTCATGGGTAACGTTGGATCGGAGCCCATCGTCAAACCCATTATGTTTGACAGTATAAACGTCGATGTTCGACAGTGTAAGCACCATACACGTCCCATGGGTTCAGGCCCATCGACGAACGCGAGTCTCACTCTTGCCTAAAATACACAACTTGAACTGTTCAGATGCGGAGCTGCTACAGTGCAGCGCAGCAGTATGTTCTGTACAGATACAGTAATCAATGAGTGTAACCAAAGCAGTAAAACATATGCCATTGCTACCCAACTATTGCAAGTTATTCGCCGTATTTCGAGCAATATGCAACTCTACACGACGGCGAATTATTTTCTTTCGCTACGTCGCCTGGTTTGTTGCGGTAGCAACATTGTCGTTTTCATTTTTATAAATAGAAATAATTGAGTTTGCGTCGCTCCATTCGATCGCATATTATCAAAATAATTGACTGACTATTGCTATGTTTGTTGTGCTTGAAAAAAATATTTGTAGTTCAAAAAATTCATAATAAAAATAACCGTATCAAGGAACCAGCGGCGTGTTAAATTTCATTCAGTGGCAACCATTTTGGGCGAATTTATTAAGCGCTCTCACTTTCTCTCTTACGAACGACTTCGACGATAGCGCTCAGTGAGTTTTTGACGTAAGTGGTAGCGAAATTGCTGTTGTAAACAAATAAAATTGAAGTAATCAATATAAACAATTTAAAATTGCACAGTTGGCATTTACTTGCAACATGTTCAATGCATTATACAAACCGGTTGTTTTATTTTTAATGTGATTTCTACCGTTCGCGCCGTTTTTTTTAGGCTACTCACTCATCGACTGCCTTCGCTCTCAAAGCTTCTCATCCTGCGTAATATAGACCATCAAAAGTAGCTCAAATAGCACAGCACCAACGAACATGGCAGACGATTTATCACTGAATGAGGATCAGCTTTTGGACAATTTAGAAGAAACCAATGGCGAGCAGGAGGCAGAATTAATTCATGAGAACGAGGTAAATTGCAATGAGCCGTGTGTGTTTCTCTTGCGCGCGCTCTTATTTTCAGTGAAACAGGTTTGCGCAAAAGCTCAAAAAATACGCGTAGAAAAAAGCTCTCTGTGCGCAAGTTAGTTGCTTGGTTCCCGCACAAAGAGCGGAATTCAAACGGCTGGCAGCCATTTTTCTGGCGGCGGCGTCGTCTTGAACTGTCGTTTTCTTTTGTTGGGCGTTTGCAGACACAATTCAAAGATTCAAAATTGCAAATATTGTTTTTAAGCAATTAAAACTATATACGTGCCTTCCATCTATTCTACTAATTTTGTGCAACTTAGGACGAAGCAAATATGCAAATCGATCCCGAATTGGAGGCCATCAAGGCACGCGTCAAAGAAATGGAAGAAGAGGCTGAAAAAATAAAACAAATGCAAACCGAGGTAGACAAACAAATGGCCGGCGGTTCAACTACTGGCCTTGCCACGGTGCCGCTTTCACTAGAAGAAAAACAAGAGATCGATACACGTTCTGTGTATGTAGGAAATGTAGACTATGGTGCCTCCGCCGAAGAGTTAGAAGCTCATTTTCACGGATGTGGTACAATCAACCGTGTAACCATACTGTGTAATAAGTCTGATGGGCATCCAAAAGGATTTGCCTACATTGAGTTTGGCGCCAAGGAGTTTGTTGAGACTGCATTGGCCATGAACGAGACGCTCTTCCGCGGCCGTCAAATTAAGGTATAAAGTATTCGTTTTTTTTTTTATGAATCTCATTTATAATTCGTGTGCGCTCATTTACTTTATCAGGTCATGTCAAAACGTACGAATCGTCCTGGGCTATCCACTACAAATCGCTTTGCTCGCGGCAGCTTTCGCGGTCGAGGAGCACGTGTATCGCGTGCATGTTGTCACTCCTCGTTCCGTGGCACACGTCGCCCAATGTAAGTGTCGTTGACATACTCTGCGCCGCTTGGAACTGCTTCCCATTTACTGGCGTGAACTAATTCCGGCTTGTCTTTCGTTTCAGAAGAGGTTACCGTGGACGCGCAAATTACTATGCACCCTATTGATTATTGTTTTACACTTATTAGTAAGGTAAGTCTGCACCACTGCGTATTTAAACTATTAAATATTTCATTCACTGCCGAAAAGACAAAAATCTTTAGAAGGAAATGTGGGGATTCATGAAGTTTTCTGACCATATCATTCGCAAGAACGTAGTATTAGCATTTTCAGCTTAGTTTGTGTAATTTTCAATAAACTACACCGTCTTCTTTGTGTAACAAATATATTGAACTGGAAATACTCGTATATAAATGTCCCCATACCAGCTTAACAATCTGTTTCCAGCTATTATAAAATTGTTATAAAATCTGAATTTAAACAAGAATAAGACATTGGATATAAAGCAAAAAACACTAGTGGCTGAGATGGTCAATACTCTTAATACACTTTATTCATTTAAAGACACAGATAATACGGATATGGTATGGGATTGTTTTTCGAATACAACCGTTAAAGGCTATATTTTGTACAAACTCTTCATACCGATTAATGTCTTCAAAACCTCTAATTAATTAAACTAGATTTAACAAATTATTCAGAAATTCACCTTTTTCTATGTAATTATGATGAAAGGTACATCATAGTGTAGTGTTGTAGATAAATTGGATCAGCTTGAATCTATATGACAATTTTGCTGTCTATTCGTATTTAGATCTGTATTGAAGATGTAATTACGTTCACCTTTCGCTTTGATCATTTTTCGATTCGGGTTATTCATATAAATTCTACAGAATTTTGTTAGTATCATATTCATTCCCTAAATAAAAAGCATAAAACATTTAGTTTGACAGACAATTTATGGAGGATTTTATTTAATATTCAGTGCTCTTTTGTCAGTTATTCTTTTTTTATATTTATTTTGTGCTATAACGTAGGTTTTGATTTGTGACATTTTATTTTAATGCAATAAATTTGATTTCAGATTTTTTACTATTGATTATGTAAATTCAAAAAACATTATTTTATTGCCAATACTTCTAAAAAAAAGTAAATAAATAAATAAATAGATAAAAAGAAAGCAAAAAAGATCAAGTCAAAACAATTGTACAAGAAGATTATACAAAAAAAATAATAAAAAAAAAAAAAAATGATGTAGTTAAAAAAAGGACACAACAAAATATTGCAATAAAAAAAAGGATAGATGAAAACGGAAATGATATAAAAAATGGAAAAATTATATACATCTTATCTTGGCTATAATGTTTTTTGAAGAACCACCCAACACCAAAATTAAAAAATTTCCCTCCTTTTTAAGTATTTTAATTTTCCAATATCTCAACAAACTACAAAGAACGAAAAGAGCCGAAAAAATTAAGAGAAAAAATGGAAAATATAAAGAAAAAAGAAGAAAGACAACAGCAAAAAAGACGAAAAAATAATAAAACAAAATAAAAAGAAGTAAGAAAATGGCAAAAAAAAAAATAATCATATAAAAAATAATGGATGAGCAAAAAGCAATGGCCACAAAAAATAAAAGAAGAGAAGATGTAACAAAATAAATGGAGACACAAAACAACACAGCAAAAAATATATATTGAATAAAAATATAAAACAAAAAAATGTGTGTATAAATTCAGATTAAGCATAATTAAATCACAGAAGATAAAAATATAAAAAAAACTTAAAATGATCTTTTTTTATGGTCTTTCATTTGTGGTTTTTTGGGTCTTGAATGATTGGATATTAAAAGCATAAAGTAAGAGAGTTAGCTTAGCAGGCTTGAGGTTCACTCGAAATAAAACAATGTGTTTTATATTTGGATTTTCGATATATTTCGAGCCTCTTCGAGGATCCTTTTCAGGTTTAGCCGCGATACGCTTATAAATTAAATGAAATATATTGAAAATCAAAATTCAAAACACTGTTTTATTTCGAGTAAACCTCGAGCGTGCTAAGCTACAATATTAAAGACAAGGTCGCCAAAAATCATCAAAGTTGAACTTTTACATTCAACTTCATGGTATTTTAGTTCATGAGTTTATATATATATTTATTATTTTTTTTTTTCGGTGAAGTTCCGTAAGAACTCTTATATAATATTCGTCGACGTTAAATAATGCGATGACAATCTCATGGCGACGTATTTCCACACCTGACTTCACTCTGAGGAACCGGAAATATCTGGCTTATTACTGTCGTGACTGCACGGCGGCTAGCGTATTCAAGAAAGTTTGGCTTGCTTTTTGCAATTTGGAGAGCTTCCGTATAGAGCAATAAATAAATGATATAACTTAAATTTACTTTGTTAGCTATGCAGTATTAAATCAACAATTTAATGTTTTCTATGCTAACTTAAACTAAACGGAATAATAAAAATTACGACTAGAGATCTAGAGGATGATACCTTCTGAGGCATCGCAATGTTGGACTATTTTCTAACAGATTAACGGTAAGATTATTAGGGAGTCGCTACAGTGTATTAAAGCTTCATTGTTTAAATGCAGCCTATCTAGCTTTTATACTATGGAGCACCAGTAACCTTTTGCCATGTTTGCCATTGGAACCTTTGCAAGATTTCTATATTTGAAAGTCCATAATGATTTCCAACACGTCACGCACATATTTATGTCTATGTTTGCTTAGAAGGTTGCTCAGCCCGTTTTAAAATGTCAATATTAGAATTAAAACTTATTAGCTAACCACTTCATACTCAAGGTATTAAAGCTGCAAATGGTATAAAGTTGTCGTCTTCTCTGATTTTATTTTAGTCTTATTTAGTGGTTTCTATATTTTATGTGTCTTCTTTTCAGATATATTAATGATTATATGCAAAAAAGTTTCTCTGACATTCTCCAATGAATTTGAGACTGCGACACATTAAATTCACCAACAATTTTACAACTGCCTGATCAATACTTTTCCCACTCCTCCGTTAAGGCTTGTTTCAGCTGCGTCAATATTTCATATTGTTTCGTCTCGTCATGGAAAGCCACTGCGCGAAGGATATGTTAAAACGAAAACCATTTATGTATAGCAATTTTACTCATAGTATAGTGCTAATGGAGATCTTATTTAAAATTAAAAGTAAAATTTATTTGATTTTTTGTTAAGGCTCAATTTATTGCTTTTAAAAATGTGTACAAACTCATTTACACTGTTTTTTTTTTTCTTAATTCACAGTAGTTCAATTAAATTCCTCATCTCATATCGACGTGGTTTGTAGACGGTGCGGACAATTTAAAACTAAAATTAAAGTTGCTGTAAATGTGTTAGACGTAGCTGAAATCTGTTTTTTTTTCTATACACACTTTACATCCGCTACCGCTGGATTTCAATTTTTATTATTTAGTTCTTCTTGAGGACTGCAGCTTGTACCAATGGTAGGTTCTTGCTGACGAAACACTTAAAGCCACGGAATGCCCAGGCAGCAGCATCGGATTTTGCTTCATTTTTGTCGGCGCACTTCTCGATTTCAGCCTTAACAGCGTTCTTATCGTCCTTGCCCTGACCCAGCTGCTTAACCATGTTCTCAACATTGAATCCTTTCACGTTATCGAACAACTGGAATTTCTCAAGAATACACTTGATGTAGTTGCGTGTGATCTCATCATCGGGATACTCGAAGACTTTGTATTTGTTTATATGCTCCTCGGTGACTTTATTAGCGTCAGCACACTCCTTGCGTACCTTCTGCAGATCCTCCTGTGTGCGTATCTTGTAATCAGCAGCCGAGGCCTACAAAATGAAACGCATAAGATAATATTTAGGTAATGTTTAGGATCAATCAGCTTACCAAAGCGAGAAGTGAGAAGAGCAGAATTGCAACAGCGTTATTCATCTTGCAGGATTTGTGTATTGTCGTTGATAATATGTAACTAGTAGTTTATGGTACCTTGTTCCGGAGACAACTGATATTGTTAGGCATATCATGCCGCCTTTTATACACACTACGACGACGCGCTGGAAAACACTCAAAGCAAATCACACTGATCACTCAGCCTGAGTGCAATTTAGCGTAGCTACCTCAAACTCGTATGAATGTAGATTATATTGTATATAGTTGCTATTGTTATAGTCAGGTCTGCTGTTTTCCAATCCTGCTCGCTCCGCCCCACGCAGTCACTTGCTGTGCACACAGAGTTGGATAGGCAATCAAAACATATTTAGTGGACACAATGCGCTCATAAAATCTTTATTGAGAGGTGAGTTCTGATGTTCGTTAATCGGTGTGCGAAATTTGGAAAATTTTACGGACTCGACTCGTACATTTGTATCGTATAATCAGCGCTTTATGAGTGGAAAAAAACAGACAAAGCGTAGCTTATTAAAATTATTGTAACGCATAAATTCGTAAACATAAATTGGTAAATTGAAAAACAAGGTCCCAGCTAATTAATGCAATTCCATAATTTACATAATTGAGGTGCTAATCAAAACATTTGAACGGGATAAAAATTACCGTACTATCTTTTAAGTTAATGCAATGCATTAAAATAAAGTATGTTCATACATTTGAAGATTAATAAGTTCAGCACCTTCAACTTTGAACTTAACATACATTTGACCTTTAAGTCTCCGAAGCAAAGCTAACCAGCGAATTATGCTCGTTCGTTATCCACAATTGTATGCAATAAACAAGAGCATTATTGCTGTCGTTATCATTAAATTATCATTATTATGATTGCAATATTGAAGCGTTTACGTTCAATTAAATTTACAATAAAAGTCGTCGCCAAAAAATTAAAAACTGCAGCGTCGCATCAATTGACCTCGTGTCCGATAGAAATAACTGCCAGCCACAGCGGGCGCCGGGATACCACTGCAATCAGTCTTTAAGTCAAACTGTCGCTCCTTCTTATCTTGTCCACTTAGATATAAATTGGCATGCCATGTCATCGCCACTCAGGTCAGTCAGTCAACTTATTTTCAAGAAGCCGGAGCATGGAAAACTACCACATGATTATCTTTTATACAATATCACATAATATATGGGTATATCAAAAACTTTAGATTAAAAAAGAAAATGTAATATTGAATTGGATGTTATAAACTTCCAAATTTCCTACTTTGGTGACGTATGTACGAGACAATCATTTCTAAATTGACTCGAATTTTGATGCTGATCAAGATTATAAATGACTTCTTTTGGCTGTAACATGCATTTGTAAGAACTTATTATACCCTATTACAATGCTGCTTTTAAAAGTTTTGGTAATGATGTCCTTCTTTTATGCACTCCAAACCAAATACTTCCTTGAGAAAATCGTTCAATACCTATGCAATTGGAATAAGCGGAAGCCGTACAAAAATAGAAAAGAAATTTTTACCTGAATGTGTATTATGCTTTTTAGTGCATTTTTACGTTTCATGTTTTTTCGTTGTCTAAATGGATTATACAGAAAAAGTCAAATTAATATTAAACAAATTATATTTACCAGAAAACTTAAATTTCGATACCGTTAATACAACAAATATATATACAGAATTTATAAAATATATTTGTGTCTTTGAATATCAAATACATTTAAGTTTCCAATCATAGTAAGTTGATACATATCAATGCGTCTAACTTATTCAAATTTTTGCCTTCATCTTTTCTTTAGGAGGATGCAAATGAGCTTGCAAATTCAATAGTTACCTGAAAAATAAATATCGTAGAAATTTTAATTGATAGTATTGAAAGCTGCGAGAATCAGGAGAAATGCACAAATATCATTTTGCACACCATTGCGGTGTAAGTCGATATAAGCATGTCTGTCCGTGTTATATTTTTGCATATGGTATAACAAGTGATTGCATGTGATATGTAAAAATTAGGAACCAAAATGTATAAAATTCTATCAGAGTTCTATTGCAAAACATGCATTTTTCAATTAATAGTAAATCTAATGGAAGCAGCACTTTTGTGATACACTACACAATGTATACACAATACAATGCATACACTCTTCCCCGAACGACAGTAGCAGCAACATTCAACGTCTCATTAATTGAATTTGCGAAATTTCTGGAAAAAGTGGTTCAGCAACAACATTCAAACCAATTCACCGGCACAGAACCGCAGACACTGCCAGTCGTCAATTCATCATAATCAAGGCATATTGCTGTACATACGTACATATATGCATATGTTTATAGTGAATTATATACCCGTACAGCTGTATTCGTTTATGATCTGATCTGATTGCGTACACAGTCGTACTATCGTCAACCAAGTGGTTTGTATTTAGTCTATTGTTTTGTTTATGGATTACAATTTTGCGCTAACAATGCTCAGACATCTAGAGACTGGTTTTATAAGTTTCCATTAACACAATAAGATATAAATTAAATTTCAAAGCAATTGTCTGTAAAACTTTATTTATTTTTTCATTTGTTTTGTGTATATATTGTTATTAATATGCATATCAAATATGTAACTAACTTAAATTCAGACTCTAATAATAGCAGTACAAAATAAATTGAAAGTAAATTATATTAGCAACTTAAATTAAATCACATGAAACTAAATAAACTTAATCACAATTTCGATACAGTTCTGTGGAAATAATATTTTCATAAACACTTCATGCATTGCATAAATCACGCAGAAATAAATCAGCTTAACAAAATAGAGAAATGGAGAGAGCGCCCTTAAGTATACCACGAATGAATGATTCTAAATGTTTCTTATGAACTAATGCATTTTAAAGTAGAAACTAATAAAATATTAAACTATGAAAACATTATTGTTTTTTCTTTTTTCGTTTATGTAAATATACAATATTTAAAAAAAATTAAATCCATTTTTAAGATTAAATCATACAAATTAAATTTTTATGACTTGAAGATGGTCTGCTTCAGCGAATGTATTACTTTAAATATGTACGAATATGCTAAATTAAAATAATATTGTTCAAATATATAAATTTTTGGTATTTTCAGACAAATTTCATATTATTGACTCTTTTATAACCACGAAATTTTGAAAAAATGCAAACAAAAAATTTTTTTTTGGTTTCATATAGTAATTCGGCCAAAAATAAGCTAATAAAATATAACAAGTTGTCTTTCTTTCTTTTTTTTTTTTTGTCTAAGTGTAGCACTTTAGACATAAATTTTAGTAGTGTATGTATTGCTTATTTCTCTGGAATAGGACGCAATGTCTTGTTTAGAACAGCATTCACCTCCGGATTGGTGCTGCTTGCAAGCTCCTCTTCAATCTCGCGATCTATATCGGGCAAGGGATCACGCCAATAATTAAAGTTTGAAAATTCGACGGCACTCTCATCGTGTTTGATTGGTGGAAACAGTTGATCTACTATGTAAGTCATGCTGCAGTAACTGTAATAAAGTGAAATAAATATTCAATTAATAAAACAAATTCAATTACATATTGCGCAAAATTTGAGCTTCACGTGTCTAAAAATATGCTATGGAAATTTCATTTTAATTCTCATTGGTTCTATGGTTAAATGTGTAAGTGTAAAATGTGGCGTATATAATTCTATATAGATTTCAGTGATATTGTACGCCTAAAAGTATGCTGTAAAGTAATATAAACTTTTAAACGCGCCACAGTCATGCTACGAAAATGTAATCTATAGGATTTTCTTTTATTAAAATAGATAAATTAGTTAATATTTTAGATATGCAATGTATTGCTGTTTAGAAATGTATAAACTGGTTAATAATATACGAAAATTTGTTTGAATTGCGCAACGGTGTACAAATATAAATAGTTACTATACATAATTACAATGCCACAGAAAATTTATGGGAAATCTATTATTATTTTTAGATTTTTCTATTAAATGCATTTTCGTAACTTATACTTGTATATATTAATGTGTAACACTGTAAATATTTTATATAGCTTATATTTAAATATTTGTATAAAAAATTAACTCCCTAACATTCTTAAAAGTATACTTTAAAAAAGTGTTGAACTAACTTTTTTCTTTTAATGCATATGTGCTGATAGTTAGGACCACTTAAGGCATTTGTAAGTATTTTGTGAAAAAGTGGACGGCAATCGTTTATACTAAAATATTCATAAAATAGACAAAATTGTTCCCAAATAAAAACAAATCTTTATATAAAGCAATAGTACACAGTAGTTGCATGTCAATGTTCTGATATTAACTATTATCTTTGCTAGAAAAAATTTAAGATTAACGGTAACACTATGGTAGTTTTAATTGTTTTAATTTTTTTTTTGACAAGATGTAAGAAC